>CAUYRT010054683.1:0-34914 GCA_963574885.1 Lepilemur ruficaudatus
TGTATTTTTTTTTTTTTTTTTGAGGCAGAGTCTCACTCTGTTGCCCAGGCTAGAGTGCCATGGCGTCAGCCTAGCTCACAGCAACTTCACACTCCTGGGCTCAAGCGATCCTTCTGCCTCAGCCTCCCAAGTAGCTGGGACCACAGGCATGCACCACCATGCTCGGCTAATTTTTTTTTATACATTTTTTTAATTTGCCTATTAATTTGTTTCTATTTTTAGTAGAGATGGGGTCTTGCTCTTGCTCAGGCTGGTTTCGAACTCCTGACCTTGAGCGATCCTCCCGCCTTGGCCTCCCAGAGTGCTAGGATTACAGGCGTGAGCCACCACACCTGGCCTGTAGAGTATTTTTAATATGCAACATATGTCTGGATATTTTAAAAATTCAATCTTATGGTCTCTGATTTTCAACAGATGTAATTAATTTATTCACATTTATTATAATTACTGATGTTTAGACATTCCTGCTACCTTACTTTGTGTTTTCTATTTATCATACCTTTAATTATTTCCTTTTGATTATTTCCAGTTTGCTTTTTAAAAATTTATCCACGTTTTCTTTGTTGTGTTTTTCCCATTTACTGGTTTTACAGTTATACCATTTGTATTAGTCAGCTAAGGCTGTCATAGCAAAATACCACAGACCAGGTGGCTTAAAAAACAGAAATTTATTTTCTCACCATTCCAGAAGCTAAAAGTCCACCATCAAGCTGTTGGCAGGTTTAGTGTCTCCCAAAACCTCACGCATTGGCTTGCAGATGGCCACCTCACATGGCCCTCCCTCTGTCCAACACACATCCCTGGTGTCTCTTCTACTTCTTATAAGGACACCAGTCATATTGGATGAGGGACCCACCCTAATGGCCTCATTTCACTGTAATTACCTCTTTAAAGGTTCTGTCTCCAAATATAGTCACATAGAAGATTAGAAGATTCAACATGTGAACTGGGAAGAAGGGGATGGATATAATTCGGTCCCTAACAGCAGCCATTCCTATTCTTTTGCTGAATATCCTTAAATTCTTAATATATTCATATCAAATTATTTTAAAATTATTATTTCTAAACTTGGAACTCCAAGCTAGGTTTGAATCAATAGAGGCCAAAAAAGTCTATATTCAAAATATTCAAAATATTCAAAATTGCAATTATAATGTATGTAATAAATGGTAAGTCTTGTTTCAGAAGTTAGCAGGTATAAAACTCCTCTATATAAAAATACTGAGCTTAATCAGTATCTACTTATTCTGACTTTTCTCCACTCACTCACCCTACTCTTCCTGTTGTAGCATCCCAATTTTTCATCCTTGCTTAACCAGGAACACTTTCCCATTCCTAGTATCCTCTTTCTCAGGGCCTGGAGAACTTTTGGTGTTCCTCCCAACTTTGACAGCAGACTTTTCCTCTAGACATTTTGGTTTGGGCTTTCTTTTTTCAATCTTACTCTGTCTGTTTTACAGTTTTCAGTAGATTCCTCACAGCCTCTGGTCTGTCAAGCATTCTTGTTTTGAATTCCAGTTATAAATCTTAAAAATTCCTACATATACACATGCGTCTTCCATCATTTCTAGAGATTTGACATAATAGGGAGAGAGATTTATGTGTATATTCCACCTAGTATCTTAAAACAAAAGAGGTACACTTCATTTGGTAGTTAATTCTTCTGACTAGAGAGTTCTGACGGGGAGAATTTAAACCTGGAACTCCAAGCTAGGTTTGAATCAATAGAGGCCAAAACAGTCTATATTCAAAATATTCAAAATTGCAATTATAATGTATGTAATAAATGGTAAGTCTTGTTTCAGAAGTTAGCAGGTATAAAACTCCTCTATATAAAAAACAGTGCCAACAAAGCAATTCTATGTCAACTTGATCACCAAGCAAGTGCTTAAGAGTGGCAGATGCAAGCCACCCTACAAAAATCATGCCAATGAAAGACAAACTACCCAACAGTAGCATGCCAAGGGAAGGCACAGATGGCTGGAGAGCAGCAGCTATAGGTCTTTTTATAGCATTATCAGATGGCACAGTTGACATTCCAACTGGCCCTGTGCCAATGGCCAAGGTAATTAGGGATGCCAACATGAGAATATTCAGAAGGCATACTCATCCTCACACCATCCAACATGAAGCCGGAGAACCAATCTTGGGTGGCTTTTAAGCCACAACAAGTAAAGCAAAATGAGTAGCTCTTACGCCACAGTAATAATTAGTTTGGAGAGGTCACCTGAATTTTCAAAAGCTGAATAATGTCCTAAAGACAAAGAATTAACAGCAGGAATCTTCTTTCTGTGACCAAAGAAATAGACTTCCAAAACACACACCTTCTACCTAGAGAATGCACAGACAGTAAAAAGTCTAGATCTGTAACAATATGTGACATTTTATATTTTTAAAATAATCTCAAAGTTACAGAAGTCTCAAGTACAGTACAAAGATCATTTTTTTTTCTGAACCATTTCAGAGTAAAGTGCCAACACACCTTTGACAACCCACCTTAGCAGTTATTTCCTATAAGTTAGGCCATTCTCCTATATAACTGCAATCAAAACATCAAAATCATGAAATTAACACTGATATTATTACTCCTACTTAATCACTGAACTTCACCAATCGTTCCAATAATGCTTTTCTTATCACAAAGTTCCATTTCTAGATGCATTTAAGTCTAGAATAGTTCTTTGGTCTTTCTTATTCTTATATGAACTTGACATTTTTGAAGAGTGTAAGCTAGTTATTAGAATGTCCCTCAATTTGGGTTCCACTGATGCTTCCTCATGACTAGATTCAGGTTATGCACTTTTTTGCAGGAATGCCAGCCCCTCCTGTGATGTGTTCCTACTGCAATATATAAAGTGACAAATTATTTTGATTTGTTCCATTATTGATGATAGTCACTTTGATTACTTATCGGGGTGACTACCAGCCTTCTTCACTGCAAAGTTACTCTTTTCCCCTTTGTACATCACACATATTTTGTGGGGAAATATTCTGAGGCTATGTAAATATCTTGTTTCTCACGAAACTTCCCCTCACTAGTTATAGCATCCATCATTTATTCTTGCCTTATTCAATTGTTAATATTACTACGATGTTTGCCAAATTGAGATTTTTCTAAATCTATCATTAATTTTACATTTATTAGTTGGCTTTACTTACTTACTTGTACCGTTATGGACTCATGGTGTCTTATTTTATACTATGTGTTATAATCATCCCATAAATTTTGATATATTGTTTCTCATTATTATTCAATTCAAAATATTTCCTCATTTCTTTTTTAATTCATGAGATTTTTAAAGATATATTGTCAATTTGCAAATATTTGGGAACTTCATAGATATCTGGATGTTGCTAACTTGTAATTTAATTCCTTTGGTATCATATTTCAATCTTTTATAATGTATTGAACTTTATTTTATGGACCAGTATATAGTTTATGTTTAGTGAATATGCCACGTACATTTGAAAAGAATGTGTATTCTGCAGTTGTTGTATATAGATTCAAAAATGTCAATTAGGTCAAGTTGGTCCACATATTATATATATTCATGATTTTTTGACTACTTATTCTATATATATTATTGTACACTAGACATTGTAGATGTTACATTGTGAGGAGTGTGGATTATAATGTCTTTTTTTTAAAGGGTATTACTGAGTTTTGTCATAGCAGGGCATTAAGTTAGTGATGAATCATTTTGATCCTGTCAAGCTTGGTTTTACACTTTTTAAAGACAGATCTATTTTAGTTTTGTGCATGGTCTTAGGATGTGGCCCTTATTCTTAATGCATTTCTGCATTTCATATAAATGTTCAGTAAGGTTGCTTAAGTTTGGCTGAATCAGAATTTCAATATTTCTCAGAGCTGTGAAAGCTTTAGCATCTCCATTCAGCTCTCAGTCTCACAGCGGTGGCTTTTTGCTAGGTGTTGTCAACCTGCAGTCTAGCCCACCATCCATGAGGACCCACCATAAAGACTTCTAGGTCTCACATCTTCACAGAGATTCCCCCTTTATGGTTTCCTGCCCCACAAATTCTAGATCCTTTATCATCCCTGAATTCTGAACACTGATCTCTGGCTCTTTAGCAGAGTAACATCACTGGTCTCTGCTTTTAAATTGTATGGAGTTCACCTGTGTACTTCCTTTTTTTTTTGAGGATCACAGTCATGCACTGCTTATTGTCCATTGCTTAAATATAGATGTCTTGTGTGTTTTATCCAGTTTTATAGCAGTTTACTGTTGAAGGGCAAGTCTGAAACCAAATTTTCTATTAGCTGGAAGAGGAAGATCCCCATTCCCTCACCAGTAATATTTTAAAACAGTTGAGCCAATGTTAATTGTATTATCATTCCTCTTTTCTTGGGTCTTAGCAGAAAACAACCTTGAGCTCATAGGGAACCAGTGAGAAGCAGATAACTTTTCTAAAGGACAGAAGCTTGAAGATGGACATTTTAAAATGTTGTTACATCTCTCAGTTCACATGACACCTTAAGACTCAACTGTCCTTTGTGTTTCCCAAGATGGAGATGGATTCTCAAAGAGCAAACTCATGGTCCTAGAAGATTTATCAATATAATGTCTGGTGTCTGGTGTCTTAAAGAAAATTGTACTTAAATCTGTGAAAGTGTTATTCCCTGGAGTCAGGAGTGAGTAAATAGAGAAATGGGCAACTGGTACTACTATTTTGTGTTCCTTTTTATTGTCACTGCACACAATAGACTAATTTTGGTTTTAATATGGACTAATATTAAGAGTGCTTAATTTGGATGAATTGTCTTAATAAATTAGGGATCTTTAAATCATTTAAGCCAGAGAAGATATCATTCAGTAATAAACAGTCTTATTGAAATCTTTGTGAATTTCAGGAGAAAAAAAGAAAAACAATAGCTTTCTTGGACTCATGGGTGGTCATTAAGTCATATATCACAAAGCTTTAGGGAACTTCCAAATCCATAGTTTATTTAAGAAAGCAGTTTGGTATAATTAAAAATGGCATAAATTTTAGAGTCAGACACAACTGGTTTTGAACCATAACTCTGTTCAGTTTTCCTTACAGTCAGTTTTATCAACTATAAAATGGGTTTACTGGTCAGGATTATAAAAATTATGTAAAGCCTCTAGTATAATGCCTGGCAAAAGCAGGTGATCAATAAAAATCAGCTTCTTTAATTTTGTGAGATGTAATGATTTTGTTGTCGATAACCATAAAGCATGTCCTTGAGCAAGACAGTTAGGCATGCGTGTAAATTTAAGCAGGCATGAATGTAAATATCTTCTACTATTACTAATACTTCTACTTGCATTATTAATCTTATAGAATTAAAACAATTCTTCAATTTGAAGAGCTAAAAAAAATTTTTTTACATCCTTGGAAATAAGTTAAAGTCTGAAAAAAAAGTCAGTTTTCTCTCTACTGCTTTTACTATAATTGAGTGATAAAACTCTAGTATATACAACATTTTATATTTTATTTGATTTTGGGCATAAAACTGATGGCATGTCATGCTTAAAATTAGAAATCTATGACATTCAAGGCTCTTTGTGATTAATAGTTCAGACAGAATAGCACATCCAGAATGGGAAAGCAGCTAGTGCCAAATTTAACACTTCACTCACCTCCCAAAAATATGCTACAGAATGTCTGTTTCCAGTTATGGCAGATAAGGTTATAACAGACCAACACTCCCACTGAGAACAACTAGGAAATATGGATGAAATATTTTTTAAAAATTCTGCCTGAGGACATGGGGAACTACCAAGGCAGTAAGTATTTGAGGGACCAAGATACTAGACAAGCCAGGTACAGTAGTACATGTCTATATACCCAGCTACTCAGAAGGCTGAGGTAGGAGGATCACTTAAGCCTAGGAGTTCAAGACAAGCCTGGGCAACACAGTGAAACTCTGTTCAAAAAAAGAAAAAAAAAAGAGAAAGAGAGTAGACAGAATAGAAACAAATGAAGCCCAGAGAGGTATAGAGGTAAGCCTCACATCTGGTGCTGCCTTTCCTTTTCAAAGCATTTGCTAATTTATAATTGGTGGCTAAGACTCTGTGAAACTTAACAGAAAGTAGTGATTGAGAAGTTGAGAAACTGCACAGAACATCACTGGGCAAAGGGTACAAAGACATACTTCACAGAATGCTGCGGAGGAAGGGCTTCCAACTGGAACTTCTGAGGGGTTATATTCTTGAAATAAAGTAGAAATAAATCAGCTCTCAGACTGAAATGAAGCCTCAAACTCAATCCTACAAGAAACAAAGGTGGTATAAACCTTACCCTAACTACCTGCCAGAAGCAAAAGTAAATTTTTTTCCAGAGGAAAATAACACAGCTTCAAATTATCATTACATTTTTCAAATGTTATTTCCAATATTTAATTTAAAAAAACAAGGAATGAAATAAGACCAAATGACCATAAAACCCCAACAATGACATCAACAAAATACCCACTAAAAGGTCAGAAGTAAAGAGAAAAAAATAAGAGGAAAAAAATGTAATAAGCCCACAGAAGGGGAAAATGAAATAAATTATTTTTAAAAGGAAAGAGAGGGTTGTGGGAATATGGCAGAGTAGGAAGAACCAGGAATCTGTCTCCTAATCTAGATAACAATTCCACTGGCACAATCTAATTATTTTGAAATTCTGGGGTCTATTGAGGCTTACAGCTTCTAGGGAAAGGCTTGGATGGTAAACTTAAGTTAACTTTGGTCAATTTCAGCCCTTAGCACAGTAACAGCTACCCATCTCCCTCTGCCTCCCCCAGCTCTGTGGTAGTCAATGTGCCTATCTACCTTTCAAAGAGGCTTGCACACAGCTAACTGGAACAAGGGTGGGCAAAACTTTGGGTGCCTTACAAATATAGCAGATTTTTGCTCCGACTTGAATTCATACTTCTGATTACAAAGGTGCAGACAAACTGGCAAGGGACCATTGTTGCTGTACCTCCTTCATTGTTGCAAGCCCTGGGCTGAAGTGATTTCCAGGAGATTTAAAGACTGTACCCTTTTTCTCCCCTTCATTTTTGTTTTTCCTCCTTCTGGGAACAAAACATTAAAAGACTAAGACACTCAAAAGCAACTGCACATATGGGGAAAATTAGAAAGAGGTCACACATCCCAAGTGAAAGAAAGGTACAGGTTTGGAAAGGGCCTGAGAAGACCTTAAATTTACAACTCAGTATGACCCTTGGCCCACAGTCAGCCTAAAACAGTAATTTAAAAAAACAAACAAACCTTAAAACAGTAACAAAAAATAGCAAACCCCAGGTAAGGAGAAGAATCTGATTCTCAGAGTTACCACATTATTAGATTCAAATGTTCAGTTTCCAACAACAACAAAAACATCACAAGGCATGTAATGAAACAGGAAAAGTATGGCCAATTCAAAGGGGGAAAAATAAATCAACAGAAACTGTCCCTAAAAGAAAAGACCTAATGGCAGATCTACTAGACAAAGACTTTACAAAAAGTTTCTTAAATATACGCAAAAGACTAATGGAAAATGTGGACAAAGTCAAGAAAAATATGAATGAACAAAATGGAATTATCTACAAAGACATAGAAAACTTAAAAGCAAACCAAAAGGGAACTCTTGAGCTGAAAAGTACAAAAATGGAAATTAAAAACTCACTAGAGTGTTTCAAAGGCAGATTTGAGCAGACAGAAACAAGAAGCAACTGACTATAGGACAATAACAATTATCAACCTAAGGAACTGAAAGAAAAAAAGGTTGAAGAAAAGTACCTAAGGGACCTGTGGAACACTATCAAGCTGATCAACATGTGCACTGTGGTAGTTCCAGAAGGAGAAGAGATAGAAAATATTTGAACCAGAGAAAATATCTGAACAAATAATGGCTGAAAACTCCCCAAATCTGATGAAAGACGATATAAACATCCATGGAGCTCAATGAACTGTAAGTAAGATGAACTCAGACTGAGACATAAACAAACTTTCAAAAGACAAACAAATTTTGAAAGCAACAAGAGAAAAGTGTTTTTTTCTTATTTAGCATCCCATACAAGGCACCCTAAATAAGATTCTCAGCATATTTTCTTTTATCAGAAACTCTGGAGGCCAGAAGCTACTGGGCTGATATATTCCAATTGCCAAAAGAAAAAAAAAATTGTCAACCAAGAACCCTGCATCTGGCAAAACTGTCCTTCAAAAGTGAAAGAAATATACCTATAATCCCAGCACCTTGGGAGGCCTAGGAAGGAGGATCACTTGAGCCCAAGAGTTCAAAACCAGCCTGTGCAATGAAGCAAGACCATGTCTCTACAAAAAATTTTTTAAAAAATCAGCCAGGCTCCATGGCTCATGCCTATAGTGCCAGCACATTCTGAGGTCAAGGTGGGAGGATCACTTCAGGCCAAAACTTTGAGACCAGCCTAAGCAAGCGAAACCGTGTCTCTACAAACAGTAGAAAAATTAGTCAAGTTTGGTGGTGCACATCTGTAGTCCCAGCTACTTGGGAGGCTGAGGCAGCAGGATCACTTGAGCCTAGGAGTTTGAGGGTGCAGTGAGTTAGGATGATGCCACTGTATGCTAGTTTGGATGACAGAGCAAAACCTTGTCTCAAAACAAAACAAACAAAAAAAAATAGCCAGGCATGGTGGTGCATGCCTGTAGTCCCAACCACTCGGGTGGCTGAGGCAGGAGGATGCTGGAGTCCAGGAGTTTAAGGCTGAAAAATGAGCTATGATTGTACCAACTGCACTCCAGCCTGGGTGAAAGAGTGAGACCCTGTCTCAAAAAAAAAAAAAAAAAAAATCAAAAAAATAAAACCCAGAAAGAAATGTGCAAAGGAGTCCTGTAGGGTGAAATGAAAGGGTACTAGACAGTAACTCAAAGCTATATATATATATATATACCTCAATAAAAGTAACTACATGACAATTATAAAAGCTAGCATTATTGTAACAATGGTTTGTAACTCCACTTTTTTTTTGAACAGGGTCTTACTCTGTCACGCCAGCTAGAGTACAGTGGCTCCATCAGAGCTCACTTTTTGTTATCTATATGATTTAAGAGACTAATACATTTTTGAAATTATTACTCAAAAAGCTAGTATTGTTTTAATTTTGGTGTGTAACCCTGTATTTTGTTACTTACACAAGAAACTAATGCATTTAAAAGAATTATTAGGTTATGTTTTAGGGCATACAATGTATAATGAGGTAGTTTTGTGACATCAGGAACCAAAAGGCCCGAGGACAGAGCTGTGAAGGAACAGAATTTTTGTTTAGGATTGAAATTAAGCTGGCATAAATCCAAATTAGAGTGTTATAACTTTATGATGTTAAATGTGACATCCATCATAACCACAAAGAAAATAACCATAGAATATGTTAATACACAAAAAGAAAGCAGAAAGGGATTTAAACATTTCACCATAAAAAAATCAACTAGGCCAGGAATAGTGGCTCATGTATAGACACTCAGCACTTTGGGAAGCCAAGGCAAGAGGATTGCATGAGGCCAGGAGTTTGAGACCAGCCTGGGCAACACAGCAAGACCCCGTTTCTAAAAAAATGTTTTTTTAATTAGCAAAGCATGATATTGTGCACCTCTAGTCCCAGCTACTTGCAAGGCTGAGGTAGGAGGTTCGCTTGAGATCAGGAGTTTGAGGCTGCAGTGAGCTATGGTCATGCCAATGCACTCTAGCCTGAGTGACAGAGTGATACCTATCTTTAAAAAAATCAACTAAACATAAAAAAGTCAGTAATGCAGAAAATGAGAGACAAAAAAGCTATAAGGCATATAGAAGTCACATGGTCAAATAACAGAAGTCCTCCTTATCAGTAGTTACTTTAAATGCAAGTGGATTAAACTTCCAGTCAAAAGACAGATTAGCAGAAAAGATAAACACACATGACTTAACTATATGCTGTCTATAAGAGAATTACTCTAGATCCAAAGACAAATAGATTGCAAAGGAAAGGATGAATAAAGATATTCCATGTAAATAATAACCAAAAGAGAGCAGGTGGGCTATACTAATAAAAGACAAAACAGACTTTAAATCAAAAAGTTTACAAGAGATAAAGAAGGATAATAGAAGTTTCAACACAGCAAGGAAATATAACAATAAACATTTATACACCTAATAACAGATTATCAGGTGTACTAACTACCTGATACTACTAACTAGTATTAGTAGTAACTAATACTAACAATATATATATTATGAAGCAAAAACTAACAGAATTGAAGGAAGAAATAGTCTACAATAATCATTGAAAACTTCAATATCCCACCCTCAATAATTGCTACAACAGACAGAAGATGAGTAAGAAAATACAGGACTTAAACAACATAAGAAATAAATTAGATCTAACAAACATATACAAAACACTCTACCCAACAACACCGTACACATTCTTCTCAAGTGTACGTAAGACATTTTCCAGAATAGATAATATATTAGGCTACAAACTAAGTCCCAATAAATTTAAAAAGATAGATATCATACAAATTATATTCTCCCACCACAATGGGATGAAGTTAGAAATCAATAATAGAAGTAAAACTGGAAAGATCACAAATTGTGGAAATTAAATAACACACTTTCATACAACTAATGAATCAATGAAGAAATAACAAGGGAAACTACAAAATACTTAATGACAAATAAAAATGAAAACACAACATACCAAATCTTATAGAACACAGCAAAAGCAATGATAAGAGGGAGATTTAGGCCAGGCGTGGTGGCTCACATCTATAATCCTAGCACTCTGGGAGGCCGAGGCAGGAGGATTGCTCCAGGTCAGGAGTGCGAGACCAGCCTGAGCAAGAGTAAGACCCCATCTCTACTAAAAAGAGAAAGAAATTAGCCGGACAACTAAAAATATGTAGAAAAAATTAGCCAGGCGTGGTGGCGCATGTCTGTAGTCCCAGCTACTCAGGATACTGACGCAGAAGGATTTCTTGAGCCCAGGAGTTTGAGGTTGCTGTGAGCTAGGCTGATGCCACGGTATTCTAGCCCAGATAACAGAGTGACACTCTATCTCGAAAAAAAAAAAAAAAGAGGAAGATTTACAGTTATAAATACTTGCATTAAAAAATAAAGATATCAAATCAGCAATCAAGCTTTATAACTTACAGAACTAGAAAAAGACAAATTCCATCCCAAAATAGCAAAAGTAAGAAAGTAATAAAGATTAGAGCAGAGATAAACAAAATAAAGAATAGAAAAATAGTAGAGACTGGGCACAGTGGCTCACTCCTGTAATCCTAGCACTCTGGGAGGCCAAGGCAGGCAGATGGTTTGAGCTCAGGAGTTCGAGACCAGCCTGAGCAAGAGTGAAACCCTGTCTCTAATAAAAATAAAAAGAAATTAGCTGGACAACTAACAATATATAGAAAAAATTAGCCGAGCATGGTGGCGCATGCCTGTAGTCCCAGCTACTTGAGAGGCTGAGACAGGAGGATCACTTGAGCCCAGGAGTTTGAGGTTGCTGTGAGCTAGCTGATGTCATGGCACGCTAGCCCAGGGAACAGAGTGAGACTCCATCGGAAAGGGAAGGGAAGGGAAGGGAAGGGGAAGGGAGGGGAGGGGAGGGGAGGGGAGGGGAGGAAGATAGTACAGAAAAATCAATGAAACAAAAAATTGGTTCTTTCAAAAGATCAACAAAATTGACAACATGTTTAACTAGATTAACTAAGAAAAAAAGATAAGACTCAAATTAAAGTCAGTAATGAGAGTTGGAACATCAGTACTGATTCTACAGAAATAAAAGGGACAAGAAAGTACTATGAACAATTGTACACCAACAAATTGGATAACCTAGATTAAATGGACAAACTCCTAGAAACACAAAGCCCAGTAAGAATAAATCACAAAGCAAGAAATGGAAAATCTAAACAGACCTATAAATAATGAGGGGATTGAATCAATAAATAAATATCTCCTAACAAAGAAAAGCCATGCACCTGATAGTTTCACAGGTGAATTCTACTAAACATTAAAAAAAAAAAGTACCAATCCATTTCAAACTTTTCTTAAAAGTAGAATGGGAGGGAACCCTCCCTAACTTATTCCATAAGGCCAGCATTACCCCTAATGCAAAGTTAGACAAAAGCATTACAAGAAAACTACAAACCAATATCCCTTATCAACATTAATGCAAAAATCCTCAACAAAATACTTTTAATAATAAACCAAATTCAGTAGCATATTAAAATGATTACACATCACCACCAAGTGGGATTTATTTCTGGAAAGCAAGGATGGTTCAACATAAGGAAAATTGGAGAGGAAGTGAAGTAGGATGGTTGAATAGAACCCTCCAGTGATTGGCCGCCAACAGAAACACCAATTGAACAACTATCTATGCAAGAAAGCACCTTTATAAGAATCAAAAACCAGGTGAGTGATCACAGTACCTCATTTTAACATTTTATGAAGGAAAAAGGCACGGAAAGGGTAGGAAAAAGAGTCTTACATTGCTTACACCAACCCTACCCCATACACTGACAATGCTGCACAAGTGCCGGGTGGAGGAAGAATCTGTGTGCCTGGGGGAGGAAAAATAAAGTGTAGTGATTGTGGGATTCTGCACTGGATCTCAGGGCCATCCCTTCACAGGGGAACACAACACAGGGCAGAATTCTGCAGGCATCCATGGAGGGAGCATTTATACCACCCTGGACAGAGGGAAGTCTTCCACCTCAGTGGTAGAAACCTAAGTTCCAGCTAGCTCCAACATTGGCTGATGAAAGTAGCCTGGGGCATAGAATAAATCTGTGAGGCAGTTAGGCTACAAACACTGCATGCCTTTAATTTTTCCTCAAAAAATTAAAAATAGAACTACCACATGACCCAGCAATCCCAAAAGAAAGGAAATCACTATATTGAAAAGTTACCTGCACTCCCATGTTTATTGTACTAGCATGCACAATAGCTAAAATTTGGAATCAGCCTAAGTTTCCATCAATGGATAAATGGATATATACAATGGAATATTATATAGCCACAAAAAGAATGAAATCCTGCCATTTGCCACAACACGGATGGAACTGGAGAACATTGTTAAGTGAAATAAGCTAAGCACAGAAAGACAAATCTTGCATGTTCTCACTCATATGTAGGAGCTAAACATTAAATCAATTGATATCAGGGAGACAGAGGGTATAACGATGGTTACCAGAGGCTGGGAAGGGTAACGGGATGGGGGGGTAAAAGTGGGGATGGTTAATGGGTTCAAAAATATAGTTAGATAGATAGATAAAATAAATAATATTTGACAGTACAACAAGGTGACTATCTATAGTCAACAATAAGTTAGGATATACTTTAACTAAAAGAGTAGAATTGGAATATTCCTAAGAGAAAGAAATGATAAATCCTTGAGGTGAAGGATACCCCAACTACCCTGATTTTATTATTACACATTTATGCCTATATTAAAACTCCCCAAGTGCCCTTTAAGTATATACAACTATTATGTATCCATAATAATTAAAAATAAAATCACATGAAAATTGATCAGTATAATATGCCACATGAACAGAATGAAGGAGAAAAAAAACCACATAATCATCTCAATTTACATAGAAAAAGCATTTGACAAAATTCAACACCCTTTCATGATAAAAACACTCAACAAACTAGGCTAGAAGGAAAGAAAGTCAACATAAGATTAAATAAAAGCAAAACTCATACTGAATATCTTACTTAATGTTGAAAGAGTCAAAGCTTTTCCTCTAAGATTAGGAACAAAGTGAGCATGTCAACTTATGGCCACATCTATTCAACATAGTACTGGAAGTTCTAGCCAGAGCAATTAAGCAAGAAAAAGAATTAAAGGGCAGAACTTTGGGAGGCTGAGGTGGGAAGATTGCTTGAGGCCAGGAATTTGAGACTAGCTTGAGCAAGAGACTCTGTCTTTACAAAAAGCAGAAAAAATAGCTAGGTGTGGTGGCACATGCCTGTAGGTCCCAGCTACTCAGGGGGCTGAGGCAGGAGAATCGTTTGAGCCCAGGAGTTTGAGGTATGCAGTGAGCTACAATGACACCACTGCACTCTAGCTTAGGAAACAAAGTAAGACCCTGTCTCAAAAACTAAATAAATAAAAAAGAATTAAAGAGCATCAAAATTATAAGGAAAGAAGCAAAATTATCTCAGTTGACAGATATGATGTTATATGTAGAAAATGCTAAAGATTGCACAATAAATCTACGAAAAATAATAAAAGAATTCAGCAAAGTAGCAAGAAACAAAATCAACACACAAAATCAGTTGCATTTTTATACACTAACAATGAACAGTCTGAAAAATAAATTGTTAAAACAATTCTATTTACAATAGCATCAAAAAGAATAAAATACTTGTGAGATAACTTGCCCCAAAGGTGAAAGACTTGTACAATGAAAACTACAAAACTTTGGTGAAAGAAATTAAAGAAGATATAAATAAATGGAAAGACATCTCATGTTCATGAATTACAAAATTTAATACTGTTAGGATGCCAATACTATCCAAAATGATCAATAGATTTGATGCAATTCTATCAAAATTCCAATGAAATTTTTTGCAGAAATAGAAAACCCATCCTAAAATTCATATGGAATCCCAAGGGACCCTGGACACCCAAAACAATCTTGAAGAACAACAAAGCTGGAAGACTCACACTTCCTGATTTCAAAACTTACTTCAAAACTCCTATAAACTGAACAGTGTAGTCTGACACAAAGACAGACATATATACCACTGGAATAGACTAGAAATTCCACAAATAAACCCTCCCATATACAGTCAAATGATTTTTGACAAGGCTGCCAAGAAAAGCTTACCAATTGTATATGGCCACTAACTGCTTAAGATTTCTGTTTCTGGATACCTTAGCCCAAAGTATTCTTTTACTAACAGAGAAAGAGACTGAACATTTGACTGTGTGTTATTGGTCATTTGTATTTCTTGTGTTGTGACTTGCTTGATTGTGACTTTTGCTAGCTTTTTATTGGGATGTTTTACTTCTTATTGGTTATCAGTTTTGTATATCAGGTATATTAACCTTTTGTAGAACATATGCTGTGAATGGTGAACCTGTTGGACTAACAAAATTTATTGAAACTTTTCCCCAGTGATTTTAAATGCTACCTTTATTGTATACTAAATTCATGTATATATGCGTATGAATCTATTTCTAGGCAATATACCATAGTGGTTAATCGTACAGACTCTGAAAGTAGGCTGCCTTGATTCAGTTTCAAGCTCTCAGGCAGAGACATTTTTAACACCCAAATCTCAATGGTTATCTAAATTCCAGCATTATTAAAATCTGAGAAAAATATATATAATATAAAGTACTTCTAAAAGATTTGAAATTGAGTAATATGAAATACAGACTAGAAACTCTAGTTACTAAGTCATTACAATATGCCAGATTACTTGATATATATTAACTCTATTTGATACTTAAACTGGTGATTTATGCTTTATTATCACTACTTCACAAGTAATAAAATGGAGGCAGAGTTAGGTAAATTACACAAAATCATGTAACTGAGAGAGCTTAGAATTGAACCAACTGGCTTTGAATATTAAAACAAAAAAACAATATGAAGGTGCCATACCTGATGAAATGAGCCTAAAAGGACCCACCTCTTTGTTTACTTTATACTTTTACCTAAGAGCCTTGTCTCTTTTCAGTTTATTCTCTACACTGCAGCCTATGTGACCATACTCTAAACAAAAAATCAGCAAACTATGATCTGCTATCCAAACCTGACCCAAGCTAAGAATGATTTTTTTTTCACAGTTTTACATTATTGAAAAAAATCACAGGAGTAGTATTATATGATACTGGAAATATATTCAATTTCAGTATCTATAAGTGAAGTTTTATTGGAACACAGGCAAACTTATTTGTTTATGAGTTAGTTGTCTATGGCTGCTTTTGCTCTACAATTGCACAGTTGAATAGCTGCAACAAAGTCCATATGGTTTGTAAAGTCTAAAATATTTATTATAGAAAAAGTTTCCTGCTCAAAACAATGATATCACTCCTCTGTTTAAAATGATTTAGCAGTTTCTTATTGAATTTGAGATAAATTCTAAAAGTCACTGGAAATCAAGAATGGAGGGGAGGGGGCTAGAAAGAGAGGGGAAAAAGCCTACCTACCTAATGGGTACAATGAACACTGTTCGGGTGATGGGCACACTAATTACCTTGACTGAAGGATTAGAAAAGCTATCCATGTAACAAAAACATTTGTACCCCCTTAATATTTTGAAATAAAAAAAATAAAAATATACATGTGATTTGGGAGGCTGAGGCGGGAGGATCACTTGAGGCCAGGAGTTCAAGACCAGCCTGGGCAACACTGGGAGACCCCATTTCTACAAAAAACTAAAAAATTAGCTGGACACAGTGGCATGTGCCTGTAGTCCCAACTACTTGGGAGGCTGAGGTGAGAAGATCACTTGGGCCCAGGAGTACAAGGTTACAGGGAAGGTTACAGGAAGCTCTGATCGTGCCACTGCACTCTAGCCCAGGTGACAAAGCGAGACCTCGTCTCTAAATAAATGCATACATACATACATTAAAAAAAAAAATACATGTGAGAACATTCATGCTTTGTTACTGCTCACTAAAATCCAAGGGACAAACTGAGCACATTCAGAATCTGTGGGACATGTTTTGCCCTATGTCCTGGCTTCTGTAGCTGTACAGAGAGAATAGATTAGAGAGACATTTAAGCTTATTAGATAGAAAGGTGTCATACCCATACATCAAGGTACATGAGGAGAAAAGTTCAAGAATTATAAATTCTTAGAAAACATAAAGATCCTTTGGGCCCTGGCAAGGAAAATGTCAACAAGTCAAAGGATGCTAGATGGCTATTGACCAGTTTCACGAAGGCAAAGCTGAAAGCCAAGATGGAATAATGCTTTCCCACCATGTGTCTAAGGCTGCAAATGACACTAATCCTTTTTAATGGTCACAAAAGCTGACAACTTACTCAGCCTTAGAACTGAAGGCACAAAATCATCTCTGGAAATGACTCACCATAAACAGGTCACGAGCACCAATGTCAACAGCTAAGAGAAATGCCTTTTCAAATCTCTGATACCTATAAGGAAGAAAGGAAATGTATGTGAGTTGTGAACAAAACTATATAAAAGGAGAGAGCTGTCTGTTTAATGTATTTTATGTGATATTGTTTCTGTTTTTCTGATGGGAAAAATATTTTCAAACAAGGGATTTGGCCTGCTAGGATCTTCTAAATATGAAATGCAATTGTACTTAGGAGGAGCTGAGGCACAGAGCCTGTGGAGGCCTTAAGTTTCAAGAATAAGCATAACCCCAAGTACACACTGCTGAATGTGGGGAAATGATAGCTTATAAAATATGTTTCTCATAATTTTCACTTTATTGTGTTTTATAAGAGAAAAGTATGAGAATAAATATGGAGAATATAGCAGATAAGATGATTAATAAATCATATTAATAGTTATACTTTTTTGTTTCTTAGGTAAAATTTGAGAAGTCAAATGTTGCATTATTACAAAAGTTTCATATTTGTGGGTTTTGAAACAAATACATTCCAGGCTGTTGTAAAATGACAATATAAATGATTTTCAAATTTCTGTAAAAATATCACTTTTCTACTCTTTTTCATAATTACGTTCTCTTTCCCTGAAGTATTATTTTGACAATTTTTTTTGTGAAAGTTTAATTGTAGGTTAAGATACGTGAGAATAAGCTACAGTTTAAATCAATTACCTTTATAGAAAGTTTACGATCATAAGAGAATAGCATATCATGAAGATATACTTAGCACAAATTTTTGGAATGAAAGTGATCTTTATTTTATCTGAGTTCTAAGTATAGATCTAACAGTAAGTTTTTCTCTCTAGAAACAAGCAGATAAATATTGTAAAATATGGTGGTAGAGATATAATGAGGTTTCAAATTAAAAAACAGAAGTATAGATTATTAAAAGATTACATATATTAGTGAAATATCTAAAATAATTAAAATCCAAACAAACAAGGCTTGTTACTATATATGAGCTGTTAGGTTCAGAACTTGAAACACTTGCATAAATTCCATATTATGTTTGATGACTATTACCCCATCTTCTCCTTGCCGCTTCTTACTAGTACCTTCAGTTATTTGCCTGAATCCCTCTCAGCTACAGAAGTCATAAGGCAACTGTGTTTATTTTTGTGGATGAAAAGTGAAGGAAGCTTACTGATTCATTATATATTCAGAGGAGGTGGGATATGCTGAGGAAGAGGTTAGATGATTAGCAAGTAGTACTACTTGTTCATGCATTTACTGCAATTAACATTTGTCCCCACTCCATCATAACTGTTCTGGCAATAGTAATCAGCCATCTTCTAATGACCAATCTCAAAGATAAGTTCTCATCTTGTGTGCCCTTTTAGCCACATCTAATCCTATAAACCGCCCCTCCTTGAAACCTTCTCCTTCCTTGTCTTTCCTTCATTCTTTGTTTTTCCAATTCTTAGATTGCATCTTCTTTAGTCTTCTTGGCTACTTTATTTTTCTCTGCCTCCTTAAGAAATTGGTATTCTATGGCCCTATTTTATTTCTACTCATTCTCTCCAATCTCCTCAATAAACTTACCACTCCTATGGCATTGATAATTAATTATATCAATGACTCACAAATCTACATCTCTGGGATCCATCTCTCTACCAAGCTCCAAACTCTTACTCAGGCACCCCAAAGTTAACATGTCTAACATGTCCATATAGGAAAACCATTTAGGACAAACTGAAATCAGAGGGAATCAAATTAAGGGGGATAACTTAGGCTGTGCTCTTCTTTCCACATGAGAGGTGATGATAGATGATAGATGGTAGGTGGTAAAAATGAAAGAAGTGGCATTGGTATCTATCAGTATAGGGAACCAGAAAGAGTAAAAGGAGCTCCCAACTGGATTGCTTATAAAATACACTTTAAACTACATCACAGGACTCTAAAAAGAAAATACCGAGTGGTACCATATCCTCAACCAACCAAAATACCTTAATAGAAACCAGAATTAGGATCAATGAGCAGACAACAAATAAGGTGGGGGGGAAGCAGAACTACTTAGAGGACCACCACCCTCAGGAGAGTAAGCCCTGAGTAAGTCTCAAGGTAAAGGTGGTAAACTCAAGACTTCTGATTAAGTACAGGTACTAACCCCAGGACTTCTGATTAAGCCAGGAGCTAAAAAAGACCTAGGTTAGAAGTGCCACACTCAATGCCACAAACATATCCCTCACTTATAAAAGTTTCCTCCAACCTTATTTTTTAATTTTTGTGATTAGAACACTTAACATAAGATCTACCCTCTTAACAAATTTGGAAATACACCATACAGTATTAGGACTTATTCACTTGCATATCTGAAACTTTATACTTTTTGACCAATACCTGTTTCTCCTCACCCTGGCCCAGGCAACAACCATTCGACTTCACGCTGCTTCTATGAGTTTGGCTACTTTGGATTCCCCATAGAAGTAGAATGGTAAGTAGTAGTTGTCCTTCTATATCTGGCTTATTATTCTTAGCATAATGTCCTCCAGGTTCATCCATGTTGTTGTAAATGGGAGAATTTCCTTCTTTTTATAAGGCTGAATAATATTCCATTGTATGTAAATACCAAACCTTTTTTCTGCAAGGAAATTGCTTTTATTAATTACACTGCAACGTAAGTGAACGATACAGATGAAATTAGAACTTTGGAAGTGTTTTAATTTTTTCCTATGTAATTCTGCTGTGAATTGGAGATGGACTAATCTTCACAAAACTTCCCAATTTGCCTTGTAGATGAAGTTGGCACTGTGAATTTTATTCTTCTGCTGGTTCTGTATCAGTGTTTCTCAATTTCTTTTTTCCTTATTGCTCTCTCCCTCAAAGACCTTTTTATTTTTAAAATTTTTTATGTGAAATCTCCAAATTTTTAAATGTTGGTTTAACTTTTTTGGTATCCTTTCACCAATATCTCCCTTTTCACCCACCCCCCAGTAACTACCTTTCTATTCTCTATGAGTTTTACCTTTGTTTAGATTCCACATAAAAGTGAGATCATGTAATATTTGTCTATGTCTGGTATATTTCTCTTAGCCTAATGTCTTCCAGGTTCATACATGTTGTTATAAATAGCAGAATTTCCAACCTTTAAAAGGCTGAATAGATTTTTTTCAAGATGGCTGACTAGGGACATCAATCACCAGTTCTCAGAAAGAAAAAACAAATTGCAGGTGAATAATCATGGCCCAAGGGAAATACTGAGGGAGGAGTACCATAACCTACCAGAGAACCCACAGAAAGAAGCTAGGGTACAGAAAAATAAGGAAGCAAGAGTTTGGCAGAGATGGACCCCTGAGGAACTTGGAGTCCTATGGATAAGACAGATGGGGGTGTTCCGTTTTGTTCCTTTCACCTCTGTAGCAGACTGCTGGCCTCAGAACTGTTGGAGAAGCCCTCTACCCTTACAAATCCAAGCACTGCTGTGGACAGTGATTTGGGAACTTCTTGAGGGCAGAACACATGGCTGCCAGCCTGCACAGGGTCACTTGTCCTCCCCTTAGAGATGAGCTGAGGCAGCAGGTGCCATACTCCCTATGCACCCATTGTGGACCTCTGTCCTGCCCAGGGAGCCTCAGCCCTTCAATCTCTGCATCACTGGATCCCCCACAAATATTCTCTAGCACCTGCTTAGACTGTGATAACCACAAAGGGCTGATGGGACGCAGGGGAGCTGTGGGATTCCAGGGGTTCTAATCCTCAGGGAGGGCTGCCCCTAGGGAAAGGGAGAATACAGCACGCCAAAGCACCCTTTGTGATAAAGAAAACCTGAGCATGTGCCCTCCTGCCCCTGAGAGCTCCCTGCTTATGAGCTGAATATGAGCTATATCCCTTCCAGCAGAGATATACATGTGGCACTGAGTTTTGTGGGGGAGGAGAGTGGTTACGCCCCAGTGGCCAAGAATGGACATGGAGACAGGGACTTCTCCTTTCCCTGACTGCCCACTGCAATGGATACAGCTGCAACTGCTCCCTTGGTGGGGGCATGGGGTTGGTGCAGGTATGTGGGGGGATGGCTACTCCAGGGCTTTTAGGGGTGGCTGCACCCCCACTGATAGTGTGCCCACTGTACCCGCCTTTACATGTGGTCCATTCCCCTTCCTACACAGAGCAGCAGTGTTTGCAGCTGCCCTGCCCAGGCAATCTCAGCCTGTGTGTCCCTGCGTCGCTGGATCCCCCACAAATATTCCCCAGCTTCCACTAGACTGTAGCAGCCACAGGGGACTAGAGGCACCCAGGAGAACTGTAGAATTCCCAGAGTTCTAACACTTAGGATAGGCTGCCACTAGAGAGGAGAGGAGAGAGTGGCACGCTGAGGTGCACCTTGGGACAAAGACCAGAATGTGTGCTACCCTTCCATCAAGAATTCCCTGCTTGTGAACTGACAGTATCTAAGACCCTTGCAGTACAGACACAGGTGCATGGTTGGGCTCTGCAGGGAAGGATAGTTCTTCCCCAGTGACCAGGCAGCACTGGTGCCCGGAAACAGACATGGAAATGGGACTTCTCCCCTCCGCCCACTGCTGTGGATGCAGCCACAGCTGTTCCTGCAGGGGATTGGCACAGGTGCACCAGGGGATGGCCATTCCAAGGCCTTTAGGGTTGGCTGCATCCCCCTCCCCTCCACTGACTATATGCCCAATGTGCCCAGGCTTGGATGGAATGCAGGGCCCAACCCTATCCCTTCACAGAGTGGCTAAGGGAATTTGTCACCACTAGATCGGCCCTACACAAAACAGCCAATGGAGTTCTAAACATGGAAATGAAAGGTCGATACTCACTATCATAAAAACACATGAAACCGTAAAACAAACAGGTCTTATGAAACAAGTACACAATTGAGAATAGAAAGCCATTAGATAACAACATTATGACAGGAACAGAACCTCACATATCAACTTAAGACTTAGAAAGTAAGTGGACTAAATGCCCCACTTAAAGGGTAGAGATTGGTGGAATAGAGTTAAAAAAAAAAAGGAACTCAAACACAATATGCTGCCTACAAGAGACTTAACTGATAAAGACTTTTAGAGACTCAGGTAAAGGGGTGGAAAAAGATACTCCATGCAAATCAAAACCAAAAGTGAGCAGGAGCACTATACTTAGATAAAACAGATTTTAAATCAACAGTTAAAAAAAAAAAAGACACTGGGCCTAAACTGGGGACTCTAGAGAAAATGAACCTAATAGACATTTATAGAATAATCTACCCAACAACTGCAGAATATACTATTATCAGAGCATGGAACATTTTCTAAGACAGACCTTATGTTAGGCCACAAAACAAGTCTCAATAATTAAAAAATAATAAAAATCATAGCAAATGTCTTCTTAGACCACAGTGGAATAAAACTAGAAATCAATTCCAAGAGAAACTCTCAAAACTATACCAATATGTGGAAATTACACAACCTGCTCCTAAATGATCTTTAGGTCAATGACAAAATAAAGATGGAAACAAATGAAAACAGTGACACAACATGTCAAAACCTCTGGGATACAGCAAAAGCTGTGCTGGGGGAAGTTTATATAATAGCCTTAAATGCCTACATCAGAAAGATTAAAAGATCATAAATTAACAACCTCAAGTCACACCTCAAGAACTAGATAGACCGCTAGCTAGATGAGCCAAGAAAAGAAGAGAGATGATTCAAATAAGCTTAATCAGAAAAGAGAAAAGAGGCATTACAACTGATAGAACAGAAATACAAAAGACCATCCAGGAATACTATGAATACCTGTAAGCATAGAAACTAGAAAATGTAGAGGAAATGAATAAATTCTGGAAAACATATCACTTCTGCAGCTTGAATCAGCAAGATATAGAAATCCAAGACTAATAAGGACTAGTGAGATCGAATCAGTAACAAAAAATCTCCCCAAAACGAAAAAGCCCAGGAACAGACAGATTCATAACCAAATTCTACCAGACATGCAAAGAACTGGTAACAAGCCTACAGAAACTGTTCTGAAAGATTAGGAAGGAGGGAGTCCTCCCTAACTCATTCTATGAAGCCAGTGTCATCCTGATGCTGAAGCCAGGAAAGGATGCAACAATAAAGAAAACTACAGACCAATATCCCTGATGAATACAGATGCAAAAATCCTCAACAAAATACTAGCAAGCTAAATCCATTAGCACATCAAAAAGATAATACATCTTGAATATAATTATAGAATAAGTGGGTTCCAAGTATGGTTCAACACACATGCAAATCAATAAATGTGAACTGCCACATAAACAGAATTAAAAACAAAAAACATATGATCATTTCAATAGATATGGAAAAGACATTCAATAAAATCAGCATCCCTTCATGATAAAAGCCCTCAACAAACTAGGCATAGAAGGAATATACTTCAAAATAATAAAAGTTTTACATATATATATATAAAATCACAAAACCACAGGTGACATCATAGTGAATGGAGAAAAGTTGACAGCAAGAACTAGAACAAGAACTAGAACAAGACAAGGATGCCCACTTTCACCACTTCTATTCAACATAGTACTTGAAATCCTAGCCAGAGCAATCAGGTAAGAAAAAGAAATAAAGGGCATATAGATTAGAAAAGAGGAAGTCAAATTATCTCTTTGTTGATGATATAATCTCACACCTAGAAAACCCTTCAGACTTCTCCAAAAGACTCCTAGAATTGATAAATGAATTCAGTAAACTCTCAGGTTATGAAAATCAAGATATCAAAATCAGTAGCATTTCTATACACCAATAATGACCAAACTGAGAACCAAATCAAGAACTAAATCCCATTTACAATTGCTGCAAAAAATAACACCCAGGAATATATTTAACCAAGGAGGTGAAAGATCTCTACAGGGACAACTACAAAACATCGATGAAAGAAATCAAAGAGGATACAAACAAACGGTAAAACACTCCAGGCTCATGAATGGGAAAAATCACTATTGTTAAAATGACCATAAATACCCAAAGCAATCTATAGATTCAATGTAATCCCTTTCAAAATACCGACTTCATTTTTCACAGAATTAGGAAAATTAGGGGGAAAAATCCTAAAATTCACATGGAACCAAGAAAGAGCCCAAATAGCCACAGCAATCCTGAGCAAAAAGAATAAAGCTGGAGGTGTGACATTACCTGACTTCAAAATATATTACAAGGCTATAGTAACCAAAACAACACAGTATTGGTATAAAAATAAACACATAGACCAATGGAACAGAATAGACAACCCATAAATGAAGCCACGTATATACAGCCAGCTGATCTTTGACAAAGCCGATGAGAACTTATACCGGGGAAAAAACACTCTCTTCAAGAAACTGTGCTGGGAAAATTGGATAGCCATATGCTGAAGAATAAAACTGGAACCCTCTCTCACCATATACAAATATCAACTCAAAATGGATTAAAGACTTAAACATAAGACCTGAAACATAAATATACTAGAAAAACCCTAGGGAAAACTCTCTTAGACATTATTTAGGCAAAGAATTTATAAATAAGAACTCAAAAGCCCAGGCAACAAAAATAAAAATTGACAAATGTGGCAACATTAAACTAAAAAGCTTTGGCACAGTATAAGAAATAGTCAACAGAGTGAAGAGAGAACCTGAAGAATGGAAGAAAATATCTGCAAAGTCTTCATCTAACAGGGGACTAATAAACAGAATATACAAGGAACTCCACAGGACAAAAAACAATCCCATTAAAAAGTGGGCAAAGGACATGAATAGCCATTTCTCAAAAGAAGACACACAAACACCAATAGGTATATGAAAAAATGCTCAACATCATTAATTATCAGAGAAAGGCAATTCAAAACCACAATTAGATATCATCTTACCTCAGTAAAAATGGTTATTATTAAAATGACAAAAAGTGACAGATGTTGGCAAGGTTGCAGAGCATTGGCGGGAATGTAAACTAGTACAACTACTATGGAAAACAGTATGGACATTTACCAAAAAACCAAAAATAGAATTACCATTCGATCCAGAAATCCCACTACTAGGCATCTACCCAAAGGAAAATAAATCAATATACAAGAGGTACCTGCACTCCCATGTTTACTGTAACACTATTCACAATAGCAAAGATATGGAATCAACCTAAGGGTCCATCAGTGGATGAATGGATAAAGAAAATGTAGAGTGTATATATAATAGCTGAATATAGCTGAATTATATATATTCAGCTATATATAATAGCTGAATACTATTCAGCTATAAAAAAGAGTGAAATCATGTCATTTGCAGCAACATGGACAGAACTGGAGGTTATTATTTTAAGTGAAATAGGCCAGACACAAAAAGACAAATACCGCGTGTTCTTACTTATATGTAGGGGCTAAAAAATTTGATCACATGGAAGTAGGGAATGGAAAGATAGATAACAGAGACTGGGAAGGGTGAGTGGGAGGATGAAGAGAAGTAGGTTAAAGGGTACAAATATATAGCAAGACAGAAGGAATAAATTCAATATTTAGTATAATAGGATGATTTACTTAAAATACTGTACTCAGGTGTTGGACACCCTAAATAACCCTGACTTAATTACTATACATTATACACATGTAACAAAATTTCTCCTATACCCCATAAATTTGTACAAATTAGAAAAAAATAAAGTTTTTGTCTAGTAAGTACACTATCTGGGATTCCTCAAGGACACTTTTTTTTTTTTTATTGAATGGGCCATACTTTCCTGCTTTTAATTTTTATTGACATTTGAATATTATAATGTGATAACTCTAGAAATAAGATTCTTCTCTCCAGGGTTTCCTATTGTTGCTGTTGAGGGCTGTCATCTGTTTGTTCAGTAATTTTCACAACATATTTTTGCAAAGCCTGTATTCCTTGGCATAGGTGGTTACTAAAGTCCCTGTTTCATTACCTCGGTGATTAGCCAGTGACCTGGTAGAAATACCTTTAAATCCTGAAGCAAAACAAAACACAACATAAAAATTTTCCCAGTCTTGGCAGATAGGCTCTGAACTAGGACACTCCATTACTGCTTAGCCAGGCTGCCTACAATTCTACCTTAGCTTTCCCTTCTTGCTTGTGCAAACCTCAAAGGTCTTCCAGAGGTTTAAGCTTAGGATCCTCTCATGTCTTTGGGGGGCATGTGTCCACTCTGGGCATGTGTGTTGTACCCTTGATTCCCTGGTATATGAAGTAGCTCCTCATGGCCCTTACTCCCTCAAATAACTTCCTCCTCAGCCTTGTCTTTCCCAGGTTTTTGGTCTGTCTCCTGCTTTCCCCATTTGCTGTCCCTTGCCTGAGACAGTATGGGTATTATATCTTTACATGCTTTGGACAGACAATGCCAGGGATGTGATTCCAGCCTGAGAGAAATCAAAACAAAACAAAACAAAAAACAAATCTCTGTACCAGTCCCCCTGGAAACCATGGTTTTTGAGAATAAAGTCTGTAATGGCCCTCTGGCACCAACTACCACACCAGAAATGAAGACCACTGTATCCATAGCCACTATAACACTGGGTAATGGGGGATGGTAGGCAGGTAAGCAAAAATGCCACAATACTTTCTTACAAAATTTAGCAGCCTCTGTCTTCATTAAGCACTCCCCTGATTGCTCTAAGTTTTATCATATTCTTTAAAATCTAATTTTTTAAAAGTTCATTCTGTCAGTTTTGCCTGCTTAATGGTTACTTCAGTGGAGGCACCAATTCTTGGAGCTCCCTATTCTGTTTTTCATGACATCATTCCTGCTTTTATTTATAGACCCCAATGTGACATCTGTTAGAATATACATCTCAGATTTCCTGTTACAGGGAGTGTAACTAATAGCCCCACCCCAGTTGCTGCATTATGAAATTTATAATTGTGTGTTCATGTTAAGGCTACTTTCCACAAGCTGCTCCCAGGCAATGACTAATCATTTAGAAATAGGGATACTAAGGCAGTCCTGTTCTTGAGTGCCATGAGACTCTTCAGATGGACAACTTTGGCTTGAAAACTCCCAATGGTCTTTCCTTAGAACTGTTCTGCAGTGGAAGTGAGGTGTGGTGGCACAGATGGGCAATACTAAGACAGTGAACTGGCTGATTACTACTAAGTTGTATTTATGCCTTGAAAAAGGCTAATGAAAGACCATGTACTATTTATAGGCAATGGCTAAATGTGACAGCCAGAAAGCGTCTCTGATAGCTCACAGAAGTTCTTATCTTCTTCATTTTAAGGCAGACACAGCAGACAGGTGAAAGAGCTAATTATTAGAGTCATAGAGCTCTAGAGATATTTACTAATATATGCAACATTACAGCAGATATGCTTTGCTAAAGTCAAAGCCCTGCTTAAGAGTATCTGGGATCCTGAAATATGGAATGGGTACCTCTGGATAGATGCTCCTGAGGATGCTGACATGACAGACCCCCTGAATCGGAGCCAGCACTTCTGCTGTGCTGTAATACAAGATGCTCAGAGGCCTCTCCCTACAATGCAACACATACTGAACCCCCTCACCAAATGCCCCTCCCCCTATCCTGGGTGCCACGCTGATAACTAGGGTTAAATCTTGACACAATCCATCTGTGGACATGCTGAACCTGATAAGGTAGGAGACTATACACCTAAAGAGTTGCAAGAATTAGACAATATTTGCCAGCAAAAATAGGACAGCACTTCTAGGATTGGATTTTGAGGATGCTTGAACACAGGAGCTGGAATGGAAAATTGATAAGAATTCCCCAACGTGGGGAGTACTTTTCCAGGACACAGAAGTTAACACCCTATCAAGGACCCCAGAGATGGGGAAAATTGCTGCTGGAACAGCTCTTAGAAGCCTGGGAAAAGCAACAGCCAATACTCAATGAAGTGGAAATGCCTGAGTTGCCACGGCAAACATTGTAAGAAGAAAAAATGGATACTAGCTGAGGGAGAAAATGAGTATCATCTGAAGTCAAGAGATGAGCTGCAGTGAGAGTAGACGCAGTTTATATCATTAACTTCCCCTTTTGCCTCCCCTTAGTACCATGGAGTAGCTGTGCCCTGAACCTGTGTGGAAAAGTAGACCTATGCAGCCAATGGGTAGAGAGTGGAAATTATAAGAATGCATCTCTCAGATTTCTGATTTCAGGGGAAAAAAACAGACCAATACCCTGGTTGCTATGATCTGAAATCCATTACTGCATCTGCACTGAGGATATACTTCCCACAGGCTGCTCCCAGCCAATGAATAATGCAGCAGGGATTCTAAGGCAAGTCCATTCCTGAGAGACATGGAACTGTCCTGTCTTTGTTCTTTGTCCAGCCTCATGGAATCTTGCTCTACGCATGTGTAGCTTAGAGTTCAGCCAGACTCAAGGGGACTCTTATTTAGGCTTCTGCAGCTCTTTCTCTGCATAGCACCTGCCTCTCCAGTATACA
Organism: Lepilemur ruficaudatus; assembly: GCA_963574885.1. Classification (NCBI taxonomy): domain Eukaryota; kingdom Metazoa; phylum Chordata; class Mammalia; order Primates; family Lepilemuridae; genus Lepilemur; species Lepilemur ruficaudatus. The sequence goes on from CAUYRT010054683.1 coordinate 28,440, forward strand.
AACCCACAAATTCCAACTGCCTCAGCTTTCCTGAATTCTGACTAACTCCTCAAACTGCTATGCTCTACCTGGGTTCCCTCTCACTGTTGTCTATTCTAGAAAGCACTTTCCATTAGAAAACTAGAAGATCATGAGGTTGACCTGATTTGTTTTTCACTCTCAGGGATGAGAGTCCTACATAGCCAATCATTTAATCTCTAAAAATAAATTTTAAATGTGTTTTGTCCAGTTTAATAGTTGCCTATGCCAATAGACAGTTAATCAACATAACTGACAGCATAAAGTCTCAGAAATAGTATCTTCAATAAATAATATAACCCTACCAACAACACCCACAGTAGTAATAATAGTATTATTATCTTTGGCTTCCACAGTATGTTAGGGGCCCAAAATTCCATCATTTTGGATCCTACAAGTTTTAAAATTAGTATCATTCAAAAGTTATTGTCAGCTAGACTATCAGCTATAATACATTGATCTTTATGGGATACTTTCAAAAGCCTCAATGCTTGAGGTCCTATGTTAGGATTAAAAAGGTTAGAAAAACGAATGACATTTGTCTTTGACCTTAAGCAACTCATAGTCTAGTAGGAGAGACAGCCATAAACACAATGATTACTAATACTTATTAATTAATGCTTATTAGTTAATACTTAATATATGCTAGTCACTTCATATTTATTATTTCAATCTTGACATTATAAATAAAGTTTGGTAGGGTCTTCATCTGAAAAACAGAAATAATAATAAGAGCTTAAGTAACTTTCCCAAAGTTACCCACTCAATAAATTGTGAAGCTGGGATTCAAACTTCTGTTTGACTCCAAAGCTTAGGCTTTTCAAAAATTATTGCACATTACCTCCACAACTGACTTAAACTGCAGACTATACATGCTACAGCAGAGCTGTCAATTAAGAGTTAGGGGAGTATTCGTAACTAGTGCTTCCTCCTCAATACTTAATAGAGGAGCTATTCATAATTGCAATTGCTGTTGATTATTGAGATGGCATGTAGTAATTAATCCTATTGTTGGTGTTATAATATTTATAAAGACATTATATCTAAGACCTTCTGACAACTATGATGAGTAAACTGGTAACAGACTGACTCTAATACCATAAAATAATGGTAGAAATCATCATGTATATTTAATTGCACTGATATGGGTATTGACAATAGTGCAATATGACTATTGTCATTATAATTATGGAAAAAATGTACTAAGTTGAAGAGTAATTCTATGCCAGTAAATCAGTCCAAAATAAACTGAATTAGAAAACTGCAAATTAGTGGCAGTGAACATGGTTTTACAATGAGAACATGAGTGAAACGATAGGGCCTGACAAAGAAGAGTTTCAACAGTTTAACCAAGGATTTGACCAAGGATACCCTCTGGAAAGAATTGTTCAGTCACGATTTCTGAGAATAACAAGTACCATGAATGTATTCTGGCTCTACAGACACCAGGGCTTTCCACAAAAGCTGAGTTGATGAAATGCCAGTATAAGCTGTGGCCCTGAAAACAGGTTAGGAGAGTGAGATGTCTATAAGAGTATTGAGAAATGTTTCTCACAGCCACCTCATGGAAACAACTGAGTTCTCCTCTTCAGTAAGCAGGAGAGGTCTGCATACATATATGTTGAGTATAAGGATAAAAATTTGTGATTAATCGGTCTTTTATAAATTTACATGCATTGGTTGTTAATGTTAAATTTTGTCTGTGAAGTATGAATAGAAGTAACGATCTAACTCAAAGTTCCTGATTTATTGTAGAATCATCAGTTTGTTAGAAGTGCCTGGTACACTGGAAATTATAACTGATGATTTTAAATTTCAAAAGTAAAATAATTTAATCTTAGTTTAAATGTATATAAGTATAATTTTATTACTTCTAAATCATAAAGTACTAAAAATTTATTCTTCTATAATTTTATTATTTTAGCTAATTTGAAACCCAACTAAAATTTCCATCTATTCTGTATTGTATCGTACACCACTGGATATAATGATTTTCTACCCCTAGACTATCTTGTTTTATATGGATTGTTTTAAAAGATAAACTATCTGATTAAATTATAACAGTGCAAATAAAGTATCATGCAAAAATTAAAGATGCATTAGCATTTTTCATTAATAAATACTGAATGGTAGTCAGAATTCCTCTGAAAAGAAAACCCTAAGTTGGTTTCTTTTCATCTCACATTAATAAATGTATATAAACCTTCATTAAAATGACACATGTGAATTTGGAACTAATTGATGGGTACACATGGGCACAGAAAGAAGTAAAAATCACTGGAAATCAAGAAGGGAGTGGGGAGGAGGGGAAGAGTAAAAACCTACCTAACAGGAGCAATGAACACTGTTCTGGTGATGGGCACACTTACAGCCCTGACTAAAGCATTCTAAAGCTATCCATATAACAAAAGCATTTGCACCCCGTTAATATTTTGAAATTTTTAAAAAATGACACATTTGAAGTTTAAAGTCATTTGGCCTAGGAACAGTCTTATCTTCATCCTTTGAGGAGAAAAGTACATTTAGGAAGAGGGAGGCTTATAGAAACTGTGACTGACTAGACCACCTGTGCCCTTGTGGTTTCTCATTCACAGCAGCGCTCATCTCTGCTTAACAAGAAAATAGCAGGATTATTCCATTTTAGTTGCAGGCTCTCCCCAATCACATTGAGGGAACAGATGAGATCCCAGCCCTTCTTTTCCAAAAGACTGAAATGGACGAATTTATGGGGTAGAGGATTTCCTCCTTTTAACACTGTCCTTCTCTTTTGCACACACCCTCCCCTAACAGCTGTATCTGAACCACCCCCTAGTTAGTCCCAGGTAGATTTAAACTTAAGGCTTACACTGTGAGCAGCTGAGGCTACCGTCCATCTGCTCTGAGGTCTAAGTTGTTTCTGTGCAGAACATAGTAGAGGCTATGTTGAAGAGGAGGGATTGTGGTGGAAAGGATATAACTCTGCCTGCCTGCTCCACTTTGGCGCTAAATTGGATTCTTGCTTTGTGTAGGGATTTATGTAAGGCTTTGGAAGTCTCTTGGCAATTTGTAGGCATTTTTGCAGCACAGCAAGGCAAGTTATGAGCTTATCTATGATGCTTTGTTTACCTACATAAATGCAAATGCAAATAGCCCATTTATATATATATTTTTAGACCTTTCCTCTCTCCCTTGCTCTTTAGCCTGAAATTTGGTTAAATAATGTTTTGAAACAATGGAAATTACTAAGTATCTATTTAGTTTAAAAAGATATTAGAAGAGTGTTATTTAACACTTTCATGTTCTTATTTCTCATCTAAAAGATGAGAACAACATAATTTCTTTTCCCCCAACCAACTTTATAGGATTACAGTGATAAGTTAATATATGGCAATAAATATGATTCAGAAATCAATGTGAAACCATTTTTCAATATTTAGTGCTGATACCTTTTAATATAGCTTGGTAGTACAACAAAATACAAATAGATATTTAATTATATCATGGGATGAATAAATTTGGAGAATTATAGAAAGTACAGATACCTGAAAAGACAACAGCTGGAAGCCTGAACAGAGTTCAGTGTGCTTGATTCATTCTGGGTTCAAAAGCAAAGAAAAGAAGAGTGTGGAGCCAGAGTCTCCTACAGTGGAAAGGCTGTGGAGCATATGACTTCTGGTGCCAGACCCTTTCCCTGACCTCCATTAAGTCCAGGGACACATAAAAGGGATGACACAATCGCTAGCTTGAGGGTGCTACTCTGTGCCCTGGAAGCTGGTATTCACTCCTCACAAATAAGGTGAATCTGACATGAATTTACTGACTCCTGCTACATCCTAGTTGGTGTGTAATGATCGTTATGCTAGTGAAAAACTAGTAATATATCAATAGCTTGTTTTAATGAAAATTAGTAAAGTATCTGTTTTTAAAAATCATGGTTGTATTTGCATTTGTGTAATATTTCAGTCCTGCTCCTATTATTGTATGATTTTTTAAAATTAGTAATCACAACTTTCATTTGTAGAACACCTTACAGATGTAAAAGATGTAAAATACTCCAGAGATTAGAGAGGCAGGTGATTTGATTTCCCAGTGTAGAGATAAACAGCTTGCCAAAAGTCTTTGTCTTTAGTAGAATTGAAATTAAAAATTATATCCCCTGACTTCAATGCTCTTTCAACTCTACCACTAACAATCAGCTCAAATGCAATTTAAAGGAAGTCAGTTTCTTCTTTTCAGATTATAACTCCTGAAAGTTAAAAATCCTAAAACTTCTATATAGACTACCCAGTCTCCACTGCCCATTAGTCCTGGAAGTATTTTCCAATCCCAGATAAAAGCCCTGTTCCTTAGGGTGTGCTTCTCCTCCTTATTCTTTCTTCCTACTCTATCCCTATCTCTTCTTCCCTGCCCTTGCATTTTCTCTCTTTCCCTTTCCTTCCTCTTTCCACTTCCCCTCGTTTCCCTCCCTTTTCCTCCTTCTCCTTTCCTTTTATGCTCATATCTAAATACTATTTTGCCAGTGTTAGAGTTTTAGCATAATCCAATCACATCTTTGTGGTTCCTGCATCTATATTTAAACATCCAGAGTATCAAGAAATCAAATGGTCTTACAATATTTCCCTCAAGCTTACGAAATAAAAACTTGCATTTCCAAAGCAAATACATAACCTTTTTAGAAATGTATGTTCAAACAATCCAGTTAGGAAAATAGGCAAAAGACATGAAGAGATATTTCACCAAAGGGTATACAGATAGAAAATAAACACATGAAAAGATATTCAGTCATTAATCAAGAAAATGCAAATGAATACCCTAATATCATTACACATTTATTATAACAGCTAAAATAAAAAATAATAACAATGCTGGGAGAAACCAGATCTCTCAAACATTGTTGATGGGAATGCAAAAATAACATAGCCACTCTGGAAACAGTATGGCAGTTTCCTATAGAACTAAACAGATATGAGCTAGTACACAACTTAGCAATCACACTCCTGGGCATTTATCCTAGAGAAATGAATTCACATCCACATGAAAATCTGTACACAAGTGTTCTTAGAAGCTGAATTTGTAATAGCCCCAAACTGGAAGCAACCAAAATGTCCTTTGATAAGTGAATTCCATGATTTTTAAAAATTGTACTTTATAAAATAACATTTCTTGGCAGAGGGGTGTGTGTGTGTATATATATATGTAAAAAAGTAATATCCATTAGAACTTCTAAGAACCATTTCCTCCCCCTCCCTGTCCCCAACAACACAAAACAAAACAAACCTAGTTTCGAATTAGACTATAGGCCAAATAATGGAAGTCTGTGTCTTGGTGTAACTTTAGTTATAGACAGGTTATTCAGAGAAATTTAAGCACTTGTTATCTTAGGGTTAGTTTCACCTGTTAGATGACACTAGTGAATGTTTTTCTATCTGACAAAAGCTTATCAAGAAAGCTACTTTTACTCTCTTTCACAAACTCTTGTTGACTTTACTTTTTTTAATTCTCTAAATTATTTCAATTTTTTCCAACATGAAAAATTCTTAAATTGCCACCCTTTCTTATGCCAAACATACAGGTATGTTTTCTTTTTTTCAAGACAGAGTCTCACTCTGTTGCCTGGGCTAGAGTGCCGTGGCATCAGCCTAGCTCACAGCAAACTCAAACTCCTGGGCTCAAGCAATCCTACTGCCTCAGCCTCCCGAGTAGCTGGGACTACAAGCATGTGCTATCATGCCCAGCTAATTTTTTCTATATATTTTCAGTTGTCCAGCTAATTTCTTTCTATTTTTTTAGTAGAGACGGGTCTCGCTCTTGCTCAGGCTGGTCTCGAACTCCTGAGCTCAAACGATCCGCCCACCTCGGCCTCCCAGAGTGCTAGGATTACAGGCGTGAGCCACCGCGCCCGGCCCAAACATACAGTTTTAATGAAGATTTCCCTTAGAGGTCTACATCCAGTGAGTAACCTCCATTATACTTTACTCCCAAGGTAAAGAATAAAAACATAAAAAACCTTTATGTTTTACTAACCTCTTACTAATTAGCCTCTTCTCAGTAGTCTGTGTTTATGTCTGAATACAGGCACGTAGCAAATTCTTTGCAAAATGCTTCCGGCTAAAAACAGATGTTACTTTTTTTTTTATTTCAGGACATTACGGGGGTACAAACATTTTGGTTACAAGTAATGGCTTTGCCTTGCCCAAGCCAGGGCGAGAGGCGTGCCCTTCCCCCATACAGTACACACCGCATCTCTTAGTTGTGAGTTTACCCCCTCCACCTGACCGACACCCAAAGACTGTTAGTACCATGTGAACACCTTAGTGTTGATCAGTTAGTACCAATTCGATTGTGAGTACATGTGGTGCTTATTTTTCCATCTTGTGATACCTCACTTAGAAGATGGGCTCAATCTCTATCCAGGATAATATCAGAGGTGCTAGTTCACCATTGTTTTTTGTAGTTGAGTAGTATTCCATGGTATACA
>CAUYRT010054684.1:0-22452 GCA_963574885.1 Lepilemur ruficaudatus
ATGTTAGTCAAATTTTCCCAGCACCATTTATTCCATAAGGATTCTTTCCCCCAGTGTATGTTTTGGTCTGCTTTGTCAAAGATCAGATGGCTAATAAGGATGGTTTTATATCTGGGTTCTCACTTCTGTTCCATTGGTCTATGTGTCTGTTCTTGTGCCAATACCATGATCCTTTAATTACTATAGCCTTGTAGTACAGCTTGAAGTCTGGTCAATTGATGCCTCCCAATTTGTTCTTTTTGCTTAAGATTGCTCTTGCTACACGGAGTCTTCTCTGGTTCTATACGAAGCACAGAATTATTTGCCCTAGATCTGCAAAAAAATGATGTTGTCATTTTAATAGGGATTGCATTGAATCTGTAGATCACTTTAGGTAGTATAGACATTTTAACAATGTAGATTCTGGCAACCCAGGATCATGGTATTGTTTTCCACCTGTTTACATCCTCTGCTATTTCCTTCCTCAGTGTTTTGTAATTCTCCCTGTAGAGGTCTTTCACCTCCTTAGTTAAATATATTCCTAGGCATTTTATTTTCTTTGTTGCTATTATTAAGAGTATTGAATCTTTGATTTTTTTCTCAGTTTGACTGTTGTTGGTGTATAGGAATGCTGATTTCTGTATATTGATTTTGTAACCTGAGACTTTGCTGAATTTATCAATTCCAGTAGTCTCATGGCAGAATCTTTGGGGTTTTCCAGATATAAGATTGTATCATCAGCAAAGAGCAATAGTTTGACCTCTTCTGCCCCATTTGGATTCCCCTGATTTCCTTCTCTTATCTGATTGCTCTGGCTATAGGACTTCCAGCACTATGTTGAACAGAAGTGGAGATAGTGGACAACCTTGTTTGGTTCCAGTTCTAAGTGGGAATGCTTTCAATTTTTCCCTGTTCAGTATGATGTTGGCTGTGGGTTTATCATATATGGCTTTTATAATTTTGAGATAAATCCCTTCTATGCCTATTTTGTTAAGCATTCTTATCATAAAAGGGTGCTGAATTTTTTCAAATGCTTTTTCTGTGTCTATTGAGAGGATCATATGGTCTTTGTTTTTACTTCTATTTATGTGGTGAATTACATTTATAGATTTGCATATGTTGAACCATCCTTTAATCTCTGGGATGAAGCCGACTTGGTCATGATGGATTATTTTTTTGAGAAGCATCTGAATTCAGTTTGCTAGGATTTTGTTGAGAATATTTGCATCTATATTCATAAGGGATATTGGTTTGTAGTGTTATTGGATAGCCACATGTAGAAAACTGAAACAGAATCTGCACCTCTCACCTCTTACAAAATCAACTCACAGTGGATAACGGACTTAAACCTAAGGCATGAAACTATAAGAATTCTAGAAGAAGATGTTGGAAAAACTCTATAGACATTGGCCTAGGCAAAGAACTTATGAAAAAGACCCCAAAGGCAATCATAGCAACAACAAAAATAAATAAGTGGGACTTGATCAAATTAAGAAGCTTCTGCACAGCCAACAAAACTATCATGAGAGCAAACAGACAACCTACAGAATGGGAGAAAATATTTGCATGCTACACATCCGATAAAAGGCTGATAACTAGAATCTATATAGAACTCAGCAAAATCAGCAAGAAAAAAATCAAACAACCCTATTAAAAAGTAAGCAAAGGACATGAACAGAAACTTTTTCAAAAAAAGACAGACTAATAGCCACAAACATATGAAAAAATATTCAACATCTCTAATCATCAGGGAAATGCAAATCAAACCATGATGAGATATCACTTAACTGCAGTGAGAATGGCTTTTATCAAAAAGTCCCAAAACAATAAATGTTGGCATGGATGTGGAGAGGTAGGAACACTCGTACACTGCTGGTGGGACTGCAAACTAGTACAACCTCTGTAGAAAGCAATATGGAGGTACCTCAAAGAGATACACGTAGAAATACCATTTGATCCAGCAATCCCGTTACTGGGCATCTATGCAAAGGAACAAAAGACATTCTATAAAAAAAATCTGCACTTGAATGTTTATAGCAGCACAATTCATAATTGCAGAGATGTGGAAACAACCCAAGTGCCCATCAATACATGAGTGGATTAAGAAAAATGTGGTGTATGTATACCAAGGAGGTCTACTCAGCCACAAAAAACAATGGTGATCTAGCACCTTTTGTATTATCCTGGATAGAGCTGGAGCCCATTCTACTAAGTGAAGTATCACAAGAATGAAAAAACCAGCATCACATGTACTCACCATCAAATTGGTATTAACTAATTAACACTTATGTGTACATATAGTAGTAACATTCATTGGGTATTGGGCAGGTGGCAGGAGGGGATGGGTATATTCATACCTAATGGGTGCAGTGCTCACCATCTGGGAGATGGACATGCTTGAAACTCTGACTCGAGTGGGTCAAAGGCAATATATGCAGCCTAAACATTTGTATCCCCATAATATGCTCTAAATAAATATAAATAAATAATGTTAGTCAACATAAATACACTTCTTGAGAAGTGTCATAAAATAGTCTAGGAGTGGTTGGGCCCTGGATTTATTGTAAATGGTTGGTTAGGAAAAGCTTTAGAAACTCTCTGAGAATATTAAAGAAAAACAAGAAAAGGTATACAGGATCTTTATGAAATACTGTCCTTAACTAATATAATAGATTTGATTTTAAATGTTTTTTTTTTTAAAAAAATACTTAAAATATAAATAGAAATTCAGTGTAGCATCCTGGGAAAGGCCTAATAAGGTTAGGAAAACAAAAATTAACCTTAAGGTAAGCTTGCCATGCTGCTGAAATGATTTCTAAGAGTGAAAAGAGCATAAAAGAAAACACACGTATGAAGCATCCTGTTTGTCTGACTGATTTTTGCTGTAGCAACACTCATGAGTTCAGTAGTCTTTTGGAGCCTCTCATTGCCAAGTTGAGGGATTATGGGGATGAAAAACTCACCATCTCTGTGCTTAGGTTTCTCGTGACACTTCTATTTCTACCTCTACTGATAATAGGAAATATTCTTGGTGTGCTTGCTTTGAGCTGGGTATTCTTCTAAGCACTCAGCTCACACTGACTTATTCTGCTCCGGTAACAACCCTATGAAGGAAGCACTAGAATTATTTGCATTTTTTAGTTGGGGAGACTGAGGCCAGGTTAAATAACTTGCTGTGCCAGTTATTGCTCTCACCTCCAGATTCACCCTTTTTGCCTGCTCCATTAAAATGGATCCAGGCTCTATAAATATTTTCCCTTTGCTTGCTGACAGGAAGTTAAGCGTGATCAGTAGAGGGAGCTAAGGAGAAGCTGCAGGAGGGAAAAGGTGTTGCTTCCTGCATCCACCAAGTTTGCTCAGCAGGCCCCACCGTAGGTTCCTGTAGGGCACCGTGGCCAGCTGCTCCCCAGAGAGACTTCCCTGAGGTGGTGCCATCTCAGAGTAAGATGAGACAGCTCCCCATGCATCCTGCAGGGCGTATTTCTGGCCAATTCCAGAGGTTGATTTTCAAAAATTCCATCTGCATGGCACCACAGAAACTTCTCTGTCATGACCTGAGCTACACCCATCCCCTCTCAGCCCAGGGGGAGGAAGGAACACTCTTCCTAGGGGTGGTGCTGCTCCTTGTATCTGCTGTGCACACCTGTGTTCTTTAGAGCTATCTTTACCACTTCCTAGCCAATCCGTCACTACTCCAGTCCTCTTTTATGGTTAGTAAGTACAGTCAGCTTTTCCAATACAAAGACTGTGTAATTTCTTTCCCCTAGTTGGACCTGGAGTGATACCCTCAGCTAAGTCCCCAGACCAGGGAGCAGCAGCTAAGGTCTGAATCCAGGCAGGTGGGCTGCTGAGCCTCTGCCCCTGGCGGCATCATCAGACTGCCTCCCACGACCAGGATGGCGCAGGCTCTGATGTGATGTGTGCTAACATGAGATTTCTAATTCATACTGCAGGGCAGAGCAGAGAGAAGATGTCAGGAGAGAACCCTGGGTGGAGTTTCTAAACAGTGTGCCCCAAGACAGGTATAAGAAAGGCATCCCAGAAACAGGGGACTGAAAGGATGGTGGGTCTTGTGAGCAAAATAAATCAGCTCTGCTCCCTCTCCACCTACTAACAGGTGCCCTGCTGAGCTCTGAACATCTCAGAGGAGCCCAGCAGACAAAAGGAAATGTAAATTTTTTTTACAGTACCTATTAATTAAAGCTGCCTTTTTATCATCTGTTTCTATAGTCTGGAGTAGTTCCTGAGAAGCTCCTGGATGACAGCTTGGGGGACAATCTCCATACATCTGTCCCAGCCCCAAACCATATCTTGAGGGCAAGGTCTCTTTATCTGGAAAGCAAAGGGAAAGGACGCGGCAGTTTTGCACGGCAGATTCCATTATCTGCTTGCAGTTAAGAAGAAGAGGCGCAGCTGGTACGGCAATTCACAACAATTCACTGTTTTTCTCTTTGTCCCCATAAAAGCAGCAAGCCATTTGGCCTCACTGCTGGCATCTCCGTCTCTCTCTTTGGGGTGCCACGCCATCTCTCTGCTCTCTTCTCCCCATTGTCTCTGTCCTAAAGGACAAAAGAAATCTTACTTTTATATATCTTAATCTCCGTGTGAGAAATCTTTCTCCACCGGCGACCTACTGGCCTTTCCACCCTAACAGGGATGGTGCATGCGGCAGCAGGACAAGGGCAGGAAGGGTGGCAACCTCAGGAAAGGAACAGAGGTGTCACCAGGCTCCTGCTTCATCCTCAAAACTTGTCTCCTTCTTAGGGAGATGCCTAGTGAGGTCTGGGGTCTTTGGGATCCTAAATCTTGCTCTCAACAGTTTTCCTGACTTCTTTTGTATCAGCTCTCCGGGAGGCGACGTTCCCCACTGGGGCACTGGGAGCATGGGGATTCCGTGGCAGTCAGAGGCAGAGGAGGACAAGGAGCAATCAGTGGCACTCGTTTGGCCTTGGTGGCATTTCACTGCACGCCCAGTCCATAACAGAATGCATAACAGAAAAATACTCGATTTTTTTAAATAATTGCATTTATTTCCATCTGTGTTGCAAAAGCTAGTTTGTTCTTAATTCCCAGAGCACACATTTATAAATAATGGATATTGTAGATGTTTGGAAGAACAGATAGCAGAGTTGGAGGAATTAGGCCAATTTTTAACAACACAACTTTTTTGGGGCCGCGGGGGTTGCAGAAAACACTGAAGTTACCTACACGTTTATTCAGCCAATTCTGTTCTCAGAGCTTCCATAGAAGTGGATTCCTTCACTAAGTGCGGAAAGGGGGCGGGGGGGGGTGGCTGAGGGCTGCTCTGACTGCTCCAGGTCACAAAGACACTGCCGGCCCGCAGTCTCTGCCACGGCACCCACTGATTTCCAAAGTCAGTCTCTCACATCAGGGAGTGCACATGTCCGGAAAGTTTTAAAATACACTACGTGATGACCCACATTTTGCAGTTTGCAGAACTGGCAGGCATTAGGTTTGATATTTAAAAAGGGATGGATTTAGGTCCCAGAAATTTGATGAAAATATATCCCCTGGGGATCTAAGCACACGAGTGAATAAGGCCTTTCTGCTTGGCCGGAAATAGCAGAAGGGAATAAATCAGAAGCAAAAATAAAATTCAGAAGTAAGAGATGAAGGAGACTCTATCTAGTGGGTTATATTAAGTTGGTTTCCCCGCAACAGATTATTGACCTATTTCCTCGAGGGTTATTGTTTCTGTTTGGTTTGGGTCAGTAATTCAGGAAGTGATGTTTTCCTTTATGGAAAAAAAAAAAAAGTAAAAGAAATGCTTTCACATCACGAAGACAGTGCTAAGTTTAATGGCCTGTGCGGCGTTTGAAGTCATTCCAGGCCCAGGTAGCGCGGTCAGCAGGGCGGCCTGCGGTCAGACCGCGTTCCTTTGAAGGAGCTGGTCCAGTAATTGCTAGAGAAACAGGGAAACAGAGACGTCAAGTTCAGATCTGGCATCTGTGCGCCACACACATCACACTTGCTGGTGGCGGAGCCGTTACCTTTTTGAAGACTTCGGCACGGAGTCTGTTACTCTCTAAGATCAACCTTTTCCTTTGTTCTTCTTTTTTCTTTTTAACCTCCGGCAAGTTATTATAAATTCTGAAAGGGATTCAGAAAACATTTTGAATCGTAGCAGCACAGCCCGTGTCTGTGCGGAGCAGTCCCCTGTCCTGCCAGCAGCCTCTTACATTTCAAAGGGAGGATCGCTGCAGAGGGGCTCTTGCAAAGTCCTAAGATACCAAGACAAAGGGCTTCCCTGACAGTCCCGGAACGGGGCTGCGTGGCAAGGGACAGCACCCACCTTGTCCCTGTGCTGCCCAGAGCAGCGCAGCAGGCAGAATCCCACCAAGGGGGCAAAGCTGGAGAGGCCAGTTATTTATTTAGAAGTCCTTTTTTGGTCTCTCCAGCTCTATGATATTAATAATTAACTATTTAATTATAAAGTGAGGGATTCTAAGCCTACTGCTTTGTTATCCCCAAATACCTTTTGCCACTCAATTTTTGCCTTCTTGTGACTTAGAAAAGGAGCAGCAAATAAATGGAAGTAGCGAGAACTAAAATACCAGGATAAAACACATACATGTGTGTGTGTTTACCACGTAACCTATTGCGTTTCTAAGTAAGCTGCTTCCAAATACATCCCAGGCATAAGTATTATGTTCTTATCCTGATGTAAAATTTGAAGCTTCCAAGTTTCAAGCAGGGCCCAAGGGATCCTTCTTCTGGACACATCTTCCTTACCACCTAACAGGAACTGTTGGGATACCGACGCCAGCCGTATGTCTGCTGGAACCCACCGGCACGGTGGGGTCACTGAAACCTGAGCATTTGGGTTGCTACACACATGGCATGCAGCTAAAATTTCTCTTTTTCATTTTCTCTCATGTTTGAAAGCCCGACAAAATCTGTTTAAGATGTTCCGCTATTAAAATAATAAGTCCAAAGTACAAAAATAATGATGATATTATCAGCAGGTGACATCTTAGTTCTTGGGCACTAGGCTTGAATTACCTGACATGAACTATTTCGTTTAATTCTCACAACAGTTGGAAGAAGAATATAGTGCCCCACTATTCTATAAACAAGAAACCCAAGCTCCAGTGAGATCAGGAAACTCGCGTGAAGTCCCTCAGCCAGCTAACGGTGGGCTGATGTTGAACCACGGTCTGTTTGACTCTTACTTGGTGACGCTGTCACCCAATCACGTAGCACAAAGCTGCCCATGAGGGCCAGGAAATTTTTGTGCCTAGCATAGTACCTGACACACTGTGGGCAACAACATGGATTGAATTAATGCACAAATTAGTGGACACGTAGCTGCCACGTTCAGGAGTGATTCTAGAAAGAACTGGGAGAGAAAAATCACAAAGGGATCAGGACGAAAGTGGACACGTCCCAAAGCTCCACAACGGAAATTCCTTGAGATCCATCTAGACCTCACTTCCTGCTACTGACCACTGAATCAGCTGGGGAGTTTAAAATAGAAACCCCTAGATCCCAACTCTGTAGCTGCTATTCAGTATTTCCTTGAAAAAACTTCCCAGATAAATCATGTTCCATCCATACAACAGATCACTCTGCAGACAGTCAAAACGAATGAGAAAAATATATCTTCTGATACCAAAAGGGCTCACAGATGTGTTAGGAAGTGAAAAAAAAACAAGAAACCAAAAGATAATGTGCAGTATGGTACCACTTATGGTTAGAAATCATGTAATTGTATATGCACAAATAAAAGTCTGCCTTAAGGCAGAGAAGGCCTGGAAGGATACACAGGAGACAGGACTGGGGCTGGGAGAGTGAGGTGTGGGTGGCGGGGGTGGGGGGATAGTTGGTCACAAGGGAACTTTAGATTTATCTCCATTGTTGGAATTTTTAAAATGAAAATATAATTTTGAAATATAATTTAAAACAAAAATGCAAAGAAAAAAAGGCCTGGCTCGATTCTGTGGGTGAGTCGGGGCCAGAGCCCACCCAGGACACAGCCCACAGAGCAGAGGGAAAACCCAATTGCTGAGCCCACCAGCGGCGACCAGCTGGGAGAAGCCAATGACTTGGGTGCAGCATCCCCTGCCTCATGTGTCCTCTTAGAGCCTGAGTTTCCTCTTCGGTAACAGGATAGGGCAACACCCTCTGCCTGCTCATGCTGCTTTGAGATCTATTACTCTAATTGCTTAGCTTGCGAGGCTCTGTAATGGCAGCTTTGGGTTTGGGGACTGGGAGGGGGAGATTTGGCTGAATTTTTTCACTAAATTGAAAAGAGACGGCATCTGGCATCAGGTATATGCAACTTTGTACTTCTGAAATAGCAAGTCTGAAAGCCCAGCGGTCCTTTAAAAACCCCAATTAGAATGCTACGAACCAGGCCTTTAATGGGACGACTCCCTTGTCCTCACTTTCACTTTCTTATTTACGAAGAGGCTCCCTATAGATGATCTAAGTTACCTAATTATCATGAAAACAATATAATCGTGGTAAAAGCAGATAGTCTGTGCCTGGAGTGGGGAGACAAGTGTTCTTCCTATTTCCATGGTTTCTCTAAGTGCACTATCAATTTGATTTAATTATCGTAATTCCTCCCTGCGCTAGATACTTTATTATAAACTAATGACATTTTACTTGCATGAACTTGGCCAGCACCGCTGAGCTATTACATTTTGGTTAGGAGGCCGGGTCTCGGAAAGAATGGCAGCCTTTGTGTGCACCAGATTGGTGAGATTTAGCGGGAGTCTTGAATAGCAACCGGCCAAGCAGAGCAGGGAGAATGCGCCGTGGCAGGGCCGCCAAGCCTGCTGGAGACAGAGTGCCAGGAAAATCGGCTTGTGGCCCCTCTGTGGCTCTGCTGGCTCCCATGTGCCACCAGCTTCCAAGTTTGGATCCTTCAGGCCCTGCCACAGTCAAGACCCTTGAGAGAAACAGCTTCTCTCCTCCTCATAAAGTCACCTTCCGAGGGGCAGTGACAAAGAGCTCCCGCCCAGGGCGACAGTGCGAGTGTGCAGAAGAGTTCCAGGTCAGAGTAGGGGGATCTCTCGGAGACCAATTACCAGATCGGCTTGGAATCCAAGACCTACCACTTTCCTAAGGTCCTTCCAAGAGCAGCATTCACATCAGAGGCACATTTTGACCACTGCACGCATTTCAGCCAGTTTTTCAGACTTACAGCCAAAAAGACCTGAGACTTTAAACGTGGACCTAGAACTACTGGCCCCACTGGACAGCGCCTGAGTTCAACAAACCACCCCAATTCCCCTCCCCAATTCCTTTCCGTGTTAGCAAATAACCAGGTACCTTTTAGATCGCATATGCATCTCCTTCTCTGAAATGCACCTTTCTTTGGGTTTGAACAGGTTATCTGGAAAAAATAGAAAGAGGATTTCAACTTCAGAAGGTACAGAATATTGCATGTTTCTCAAGAAACACTGTGGTGGATTTAGTGTGTACTCTGTTATTGATCCTTAATCTAAGCCACACCCTGTTAGAAATACTGCAGGACTCAGTAGAGACCGATACATCCTAAGTGTTTGTACTGACAATTGACCAACCAACAGGGTCGGTCTTAATGATAGTTAAATAAAGGCATGCAGTATATTAATATCCAACCTATTATACTTTATGGAGAGTGTCTTCTTCAAATTCTTCCTTTAGCAACAGAGAGTCATAGTTTTCTAAGGAAAGTGCCAGAACATAACGTCATCTCACCTACAGAAAAATCCCTACACTAGGGTTTTGAGGCCTCTAAGGGTGAGGAAATCTCCCAGTGATCCCTAGAGCATTTTGTAGGAGAATAGTTCCACCGGTGTCTGTAGCCCTCCATCAAGGCTGCTCAGCTTCTGCAAGATGAAGGTCACGTTGTACCCTTCCTGATGTCGGGAAAGGTAACAGACGACAACATAACAGCCATGTACACTGAGTATCCTTTGATTGAGAAAGCACACAGAGGCTAAAAATCACCACGAAACTAGAATGCTTTTCACCGTAAGCACACATCACTAATCATAATTTCATCTACAGATGGCGCACGTAAAGCTGGTATGTGTTACAAATTGTGTACACCCTTTGGTAATGCTGAAAAGGGGCCTTTTGCAATAACTCCGGGATTTCCAAGAGACTCTCAGCTCTAGACTAACCAAGCTTCGGCACAGGAAATGCTCCGGGGTGCGTGTTGAACGGGCTGTATTTGAACGGCTGCCCCAGTTTCTGAGACACGTGACAGTGAGCAGCTCACTCAGCAGAAGCAGATGGGGACCTCGGATTCCTTGCCAAGCATCACAGCCTGGGAGTAGGTTCCCCTCAATCCCCAACCAAGATTTATCTATTTATCTCCTCCCCACCCCCGGGGCCATCCGCCCTTCTCATGGACCCACTGCGACAATCAAAGACTTCTCAGGTTTGAGAATATGCCAAATTTTCCAGGAATATCCAAGAAGGTAGCATTGAGACAGGGATACTAAGAAGTTTCTTCCCCTCTGGAGAAATAGAACCCAGCTACTGATTTACAACATGGAAAACAACGCAGTGGCTGAGTTTGTCTTCCGTCTAGTTATTGAGTCACAAAAGAAAGGAATGTGGAACCATCCCTGAACTGCAAAGACAAGATTCAAAGGAGAACTAGGAAAGAGGAAAGATAGATCGGGATGTTTCCAATTAAGGGGAAATGTCACTGGTGTTTAGAAAGGTGTAGGGCCATGAGAATGGCAAGAAGAAAATATCACCAAGGAGACCGTGTTGGGCCAGGATGCCTCCCGGTGACCAGCCCTCGCTGCGCGCCAGGTAGGGCCAGAGCCGAGGGCCTCAGGAAAATCCCAGTGGCATTTCCAAAAACGGGGAATGTGAGCCGAGGTCAATCAGGGTCTGGGGCGAGCAAGATGTGAGCACTTGAAGACTGGCACTCAGACAGGGGAGAGAAACTTCACACAGAGAATTAGACTCGAGTCCAGATTAGCATTTCTCACGAGCAGCTCAAGGTTAGGGTGAGGCAGTGTGGACAGACGACCGGTGCCCTGAGGGGATGAAAACATTACAAGTCACATTTGCAAGATTTTGATCATCTCACTTCAGTGATATGTGGTCTACTCTGGGAAATTAGATTTCTTTTTTTTCCAGTTTGTTTCTTTAGAGCACCTGATACCACAATTAAGCTTTGGTTTTATTTCCAAGAGGAAACAAAAGCAAATCTGAGCTATTCGACACCTCCGCTGTTCTGTTTTCTGACTCTCCTCGGCCTGCTGTGCCAGAGCAGAACTTTACATTCCAGGCCCAGCAGCCCGTGTTAGGTGAAAAACAAACAGGTCTGTATCTAAGCGGACGTGCCCAGCTGCTGGGCTCGACCCCCAACCTTGGGAAGTGTTTGCATGTTGGTTGCTGCTGACTTTGAGTTTTCATAACAGCCCCAAGACCGTCTGATGAATAGCTGGGGCTTTCCTACCCTGGAGGAAAGAGAGACAGAGCAAGTGGTTTAAAACAGAGCGAGCGCACCACCAACGGCTCCCAGCCTCAGCAGACCAAAGAGAACACACCTGCGCTGAACGGCTTTGGGATTAATATTTTGAGGAAGAGGCAAAGGAAAGGAAGGGGAAACACTGCACACCTGAGTGGTCAGCATTATGATTTATTAACATATTACAGTCACACTGCTAGCATTAATGGGATGCCTCCGTACATGATCGCAATTAATCTTCATAGTGACCCTGCGATGTACTCATGGTGTTTTGCCTGTTAGCGTTGCGGTCATTGAAGTTCAAAAGGGCAGAGTGTTCGCCGCTCCGGTTCGCACATCAATTCAACCACACAGCGAGTGAGCGAGCAGCAATGCCCGGCTTCGGCCCGCTCAGCCCAGCAGGGGCCACTCACGCTCTTGGCCTCAGAACACTGCCAGCAACTCGTGGTCACAGAATCCATCTTTTGGGAGCCCCAAACAAGTGCTCCCTCATTTCCCATGAGACCAAACCAAAACTTGTTTCTCATATATTCCCTCTTTGTACATTTAAAGAGCAGTTACTATGTTGCCAGGGGATGCTCAGAGGGAAAAATAATACATAAGATCCTCCCTTCATGAGATTTCGCTTGCCGAGGGAGGAGCTGGCCAATTAACACACTAGCTACAAAGTATCCGGCGAGTGTTCTGAGGAAAATGAAATGCTGCCTCAAGGTAAAGGGGACCAGGTGGCAAGAAGACCCCCCAGGGGAAGAGATCATTACACGAAGGCCTGGATGGCGGCAGGAGCCAGCCATGGGACAGTCTGGGAGAAGGGAACAGTGAGCTCCCGAGGCAGGAACTGAAAGAGGGTCATTGTCATCCTGGGGATTTTGACAAAGATTCCTGTGCACGGGCACTGGAATCCCAGCCAGAATCTCTAGATGGTTCCAACGCGTACCAGAAACAGGAAACATCCGTATTGGGTTTTGCAACCCTGTCTAAGGAGCTTTGCAAGCCTGTTAAGGAGTTTGCCTCCTGAGTAAGCAAGATGGAGAGCTATGTGGAGTTTTCAACATGAGATCTGATTTCTATTGCTAAAAGATGACTGTAGTGGCTCTTCAGAATATGAACTGGGCGGAGGAGACCCCAAAACGGCAGCAGCTAGACAGGACAGGGAATTGTAGCCAGGCGGGAGAAAGAAGGCAGCGCTCAGGTGGCCAGGGGACTCATGCACCCTGGGCAGGTAGAAACCGAGTTGTGAGCAGGGAGAGACTGCTCCCAGGATGACTCCCAGGCTTTGGGTTTAAACAACACATTCACTTAACAATTGCTATGTCTTTATCTCCTAAGTGCCAGGCAGTGGGGACACAGAGATAAATAGCCTAAGGGCTCAGAGCCCAGGGTAAGAGTGGATAAACAAGGCCTTTCCGTGCCAAGACCAAAGTCTGCACAGGCAGAAGGCAGGGGAAGGGGGGACCTGGGAAGGCTCAATGGCAGGAGACGGCAGAGCTGAGCTGTGAAACAGAGACATGTTCCCCGATAGCCAGTGGGAGGTTGAGGCTGGGGAAAGGGTGGCCCAGGGCCACGTGGACCTGCCTGCAGCAAGAGGAGCACTTTTCAGGGCTCTCAAAATATAGATTCTGCAACCACGAGTTGGTGGCAGTGTTCTGAGGTCAAGAGCATGAGTGGCCCCCGCTGGGCTGATGTGGGCTGAAGCCCAGCTCTTCAAGGACATGGACAGCATGACTCACGGGGTTTCATTTCCTGGGATGGAAACCCAGCCTGCATGAGCTTTGTTCAAAAATACAGTGAAATCCCATCTATAAATTCCCTTTTAATGGAAATTATGCCTTTATAAAATTAAAGTGACTGGTGAGAACAATTTTCAGTCTCCTTATGGGTCTTTTATAGATTTTCCTTGAAGCTTCGAGGATTCCAATTCCCTGATACAGAGGAGAGAGACTGCAGTTGTATTTACCTCCAATTATCATTCAAATAGAGAAGTTCCTCCACCCAATAAAATTACTAAGGTAAATCGCCCATTTCTGTATTTCTGGAAAATACTTTTCTCCCCCCTATGAATGTCTTTTGCATCTGGCTCCTTATTGGATCCAAACCACAGTGCCTGTGCTAATTTAATTTGGCAGGCTGGGCTTCCTTAAGCCCTGGTCTGTTTCACAGTCAGCAACCAACCAGGTACCAAGATTTTGATGCTTCTAAGGCTGCTCTACACTAAGGCTGCTCTACTAAACCTAAGTTCTGACATCCTATTAATCTCTATAAATGCATGCGGGTATCTATTATAATCCCCACGTCAAAGATATGCACACACTCATGCACACACACAGGGACAGGTGGCCTCCACATTCAGACCACTGACAGTATCACCTGAAGACAGCAAGGGTCATCCTGCGACCAGCATGCTTGGTTGTTTGTAAGGCCGGGGCTATTTTCCCTCCATGCAAAGCTCATATCTATAGCTCTGATTCAAAGCTTCATTTTCCCTATTGAACAAGTAATCTAAATGATAATCAAGTTCACACGATTTATTAGGACAATGTGCTCCCAGAAGCCTATTTTCTGCAGTCACTGTGAGCACTTTGAAGAATGTTTCAGACATTTGCTTCCCCTATCTTAGAAACACCAAAAACAAGAGCTCCCTGTTGGAGGGAATTCAGCAGGGAGCCAACTAGCCAGCCTGGAGTGTGGATGCCATGTCTACACCTCCTTGAATCTTCTATTAAACACTGGGCCTCTGCAAAGGAATGGAAACGGGGTGTGTTTGGGGAACCCCAGTGTGTGTGTATTCTAAGATCACAAGGCTGTTCATTATGTCAATTTCAAAGCCACTGAGCAGCTGGCTGTCCTGCCACTGGAGTAATTACATCGTGGTTTTCAAGGTTTAAATCCAGTTGCTTGCACATCATTTCTGTTTAGCTCATCACAGTGGAATCTCTAATTTGCTTAATGTCGGCAACAGAGGAGTGGTCTACCTTGGACTACTCAGCCCTCTGGAAATTAAACAGTTAACTGTGTTTACAGTTAAACAGTAAACACATTATACTGCGCAAAGGTGAGCTAAAGACTTGTAGGCTGTTTGGCTTTGAAGTGCTCTTGTGATGATAAAATCTTGTGCTGGATAAACATTCCCATTTTTCTAAAATCACTTCTCATCTTCTGCTGCTGAATGACAGCTGCACGTGGTGGGCAGCTGGTTGCAGGGGCCGAGCAGGTGAGTGGAAGCCGCACAGATGCTGGCATTGATGTGAAAATGGTGCTGTGGCCCCAATTACCACCCAGACAATGAGAGATGCCCATGTCGCAGTTTCAAAAATCAAGGCTCTCAGACTCTTCTGATGAAGGAATATAAAATTAAAAAATAAGAAATGGAGCAGAGGGCCTCTGGAAATATCTACTTCTTTTTGCATACTCGCTTTGAGAAACAAGGTGTGAAGGACTCCTCGCCAAGGAAGTGTGAATCATTCATTCCCCGGAGAGCTCTGCTCCTGCACATAGACTTACCCCTGAGCTTAGGGCAGGGTCACCACCTAGGGACAGGTGCTAGGGAGCTACGGGATGGATTTGGTAAAGGGTCTGCCCCTTTGGGAGAGCTGCTGACAAGACTCCCCCGCCCCAAGAACACTGGTAGCCCACGAGCCTCCCGCACACCTCCCCATGAGAGAACCCTCGATGCTATATGGGCAGGTGAGGCCTGGGGACCAGAGCTTCAGCTCCTCTAACTAGGGAGCCCAGACCCCAAGTGACACATGTCTATGAAAAACATTTTTTGGAGAACAACAGAGCCTTGATGCACTCCCTGACCCCATCCTGCTCTGCCTCTCAGGCCTAAGAGCACTGTCCCCTATCTCAACTCCCTCAGGGTGTCCTCCTATGTGATTTTAGACTTGGCTGATGGCTGTGCCCCTGGCCAACTCTCCACAGTGGCACATGGACCCCCAAGAGGACAGGGAGTCTCTCCTCCACCTGCTTCTTCCCACTTGTGCCCCATCCCTAAGGCCAAAAGACACCACGTGCTTCATATTTCTATTTACTGGCTGGTTACACCTCAGGAGATCCAGCAAGGGACAAAGGGGTCCAAGGATCTCCACTAGCTCCCCACAAATGCCACAGGGGCTACCTCCTAACTCGGGCTGCCAGTCCTGCCAAGGACTCATGAACAACAAGCTCCACCAGTGTGAATTTAGTTCACCCTAGTGTCAGCAGGATCAGAGACTCTCAAACTAAACCAGATCCCTACTTGAGACCAGAAACTCACAACATGAACCCCAGTTAAGGGCTCCTGTCAGTTGCCTAAAACATGTGTTTCCCCCAGCGGAGCTGGGCAGTGGCTGGCAAAGTGATAGAGCGTTTTCTGCAACGAGCACACTGTCAAAGCTGCAGGCAAACCGGCTGCAGAAGGGGCAGCTTCACTCAGCCTCTCGGATTTAATGATTGCAATTCTTAATGACCTCACCAAATATGACAAGAAATTCCTAGTTTCTTTCTGCTTACGAACAATAAGAGCATCAGTAAATTAAACGTTATGCTTTTGTGATATATATATATACGGATTCCTTTGCCTTGCCTAGTATAACATGGTAAAGTTGTCTTGTGTCCAAGTCTAAAGACCTGGGGTCACTTTGGGACTCTGTGCTACGTGCTCTGGGACAGACTACTTGGGCTCCCCAAGGTTTGGATCCTCTGCTCAGTGGGGACGGAATCCGCTTTAAGGCTCTCGGAAGGACGTGTAGGAATGACCTGAATAAACTGCTCTGTAAACTATGAAGACGCCGATGGCAGGGCTGACTGCCCCTATGCCCCAGCCATGCCCTCTACACCTGGCTCCCGGCCCCCAGCGCACGTTTCAGCTCATCCCTACAACATCCCACTAACACGGGTCTTCTCTCTGCTTTACAGCTGAGGAAAGGGGCGGGGGTCTTGTGGTTAAGCAACTCACCTCCAGTCTTCGAGTAAGTAGGTAGGAGACCTGAGAGTTGAGTACTGATGAAATCAAAGAAAATTTTATTCTCTGCAGAAGATACAAGGTTCTGGTTCTCCAAGTGGGGCTTATATTTTCCCACAGATGCCGGCATCTGTGCAGCTTCTACTTGTCTTCCAATCCCTGAACCGGCAGCATCAGCATCACCTGAGAACTTGTTGTACGTACAGATTCTCAGTCCCTACATCAGATCGTCTGAACGAGCAGTTCTAGGGCTAGGCTAGTGGTCTATGTCTGCCCAAGCCCTCCAGCTGATCCTAATGCTTGCTTGGGTTTGAGGACCACTGTCACCCCAATAGAACATACAAGAGTGATGAGGAAAAACACCAATGTCTACATGGATTTCAAGGCTTTGAGGAAGGATGACCAGATATAATATAGGATGCCCCGTTAAGTTTGCATTTCATATAAATAATGGAATGTTTTTTAGTATGAGTATGCCCCAAGTATTGCACGGGACATGTTTATGCTAAAAATTTATTTGTTGTGGATCTCAAATGCAAATTTAACTGGCAGCCTATATTTTAATTAGCTAAATCTGGCAATCCTGCTTAGCGTGTTTAGAGAACCTCTCCATGCCATGGCAACAGTCAGGCCTCCAGTTGCAGAGTCCATAGTGTCACTGTCTGAAGCATTCGCAGCGGAGGCGGTGCTGGGGAAGGCAAGCCTCTGCCCTCGTCATGCGGCCCGCTCTCTGGAGTTTATTGCTTCTTCCTGCCATGTCCTCACCTCGATGGCATGGATGAGCCATCCCCCCGATCTTTTTTCTGTGGTGATTTCACATTGTAACATCTGTGAAGACTTTCCAAAGGGAACATGCCTCCTCATCTTTTTCCAGAGGACTTTGTGCTGGGCACCAGCACGACGGTGGAGTTGCAGATGTGGGGGAGCCCACATGGAGACAGCTCCAGGCAGGGCCTGTTGTCAGGGAAGCTTCCAGCGAGGCAAATCCAGGCACAGATGGAAGTCTGCACCGTTTACCACTGGCCAGAGGGGCCCAGGACCCTCAGCCGTCATTTCCTGGCATTGCTAGACCAAAGGGATGCAGGTATGAGACTAAGACCACTGTCCCACAGTCCCAGATGTCTATGGAAAGTGGTAAATTGAAGCTCCATTTTGGGGTTTCTTTAGCAAAGCACTGTAGATTCCTAGAGCATTATTTCCAAAGTGAACTCCCAAGAAGTTTGATGAAAACATTCCAAGGTCAAAGAAATTTAGGGAAAATAGTATTAAATACATTTAGGTAGTTTTCTTTGTTACAGGACTTATTGGTGCCTCTAACATGTACTGGGCATTGAAAACTGCCAAGGAATACAGTATACAAAGAATAACATATTTTTCAAAGGAATCTGAAGGGATTGGTTCTCTTCTGAAATGAATTGTGAGTAGTGCTCGGCTATAGAATACTGGGAAGAAGAGTAAAACCAACTACAGGACAACAACAGTTATAATTCTTAGTTTTCAAAATTATTTTTCCCCATTGGATAGGAGTTTATATATTTTATATGTGTATCTATCTATCCATATGTGTGTGTATATATATAAAACACATATATATGTTTTTATATATAAAATCTGGTATACTTTCTTTACATTTTCTTAAAAATATACACATGGCATTACCAAGACAGCAGTGAAGGGTACAAGTACCTGGGCACCTGTGTCACCATTTCCCCAGACCCTGGAGCTGTAGTCTCTTCATCTGTGCCTGTGCTTCAGACCCTCACTCCATACCCACTTCATTGGTGCCATGCTTTACACACCAGTATCACCAGGATCACCATCACCACAAATACACCTGTAAGATAGACCCAGTACCATTTCCAAGAGGTATTCCCTTGGCCATGATAGGAGAAAAAGAAAAGAGGCAGACCCCAGCAGGCTTTGCTATAGAGCACCCTAACAACCCTCACTGCTGTTGTGGACACCTACAGCCTTGGCCACTGAGGACACCTGCAATCTTTGCCAATGATAACCTTAGCTGACAGAGCTACACAGAAACTATGCCACTGGACCCTCACTGGAGCCAGAACTACCATACCCCACCAAGCCAGTGTTATAGCACCCATTTGAAAGGGACAATTCCCCCCAACACACAGACACTGAACCTAGTCCATAAAATCTGGAAAAGGTGACCATAAAATGTACAGACATCAATGCAAGGCAACAAAGAACATAGGAATAAAGCAGAAGAAACACAACGCCACCAGAAGAATGCAATAATTGTCTAGAAATGAACCCCAAAGAAATAGAAATGTATACATTCCCTACCAAAGAATTTATAATAAAAGGAAGCTCAGTCAACTACAAGAGAACAAAGAGAAACAATTCCACAAAATCAGGAAAACAATACATGAATAAAATGAGAAATTTAACAGAGAGATTGAAATAATTAAAAAGAAGCAAATAGAAACTCTGGAGCTGAAGAACATAACAAATGAAATTAAAAATGCAACAAACAGCATCAAGAGCCAAATTAATCAAGGAGAAGAAAGAAGCTGTGAACGGAAAGGTGGTTCACTTTAAAATATCTAGTCAAAGAAAAAGGAATGAAAAGAAATGAAGAAAGCCTATAGAATTTATGAAACAGCACCAAAAGAGCTAGTTTTTGTGTTATAGGAGTTGAAGAAGGAAAAGAGAAAGGGACATAAAGCTTATTTAAAGAAAACAATAGTTATTTATATCTGGAAGAGAAAAAATATCCAGGTACAGGAAGCTCAAAGGTCTCCAATCAGATTCAACCCAAAGAAGATGACACCAAAATATACTATAATCAAACTGTCAAAAATCAAGGACAAAGAGAGAATTTTAAAAGCAGCAAAAGAAAAGAAGATCCTCACATACAAGGGGAACCATAGGCTATCAGCAGATTTCTCAGCAGGACCCTTGCAGGCGAGCAGACAGT
This sequence comes from Lepilemur ruficaudatus, assembly GCA_963574885.1. Lineage (NCBI taxonomy): Eukaryota > Metazoa > Chordata > Mammalia > Primates > Lepilemuridae > Lepilemur > Lepilemur ruficaudatus. The sequence goes on from CAUYRT010054684.1 coordinate 19,312, forward strand.
GGGATGATATATGTAAAGTGCTGAAGAAAAAAAAAACCCAGTCAATCAAAAACGCTTTATCTAGTAAAGCCATCCTTCAGAAATGAGAGATAAAGATTGACAGGAAAAAAGAAAAAAAAAAAGCTAAGGGAGTTTATCACTACTCTACCTGGTTTATAAGAAATGCTAAAGGAAGTTCTTTAAGCTGTAACAAAATGATGCTAATTAGTACCATAAAAACATATGAAAGTATAAAACTCATTGGTAAGAGTAAGTACATAGTCAAATTCAGAATATTCATACTCTAATGTGTGTAAATCACTTATACCTCTAATAGAAAGGTTAAGACACAAAATAATTGAAAACACCTATAGCTACAATAATTCAAAAACAGAAACACAATATGGAAATATGTAAATTTTGGCATTAAAAACGTAAAACGTGGTGGGAGGAAATAAAAGTGAGTTTTTGTATGTGTCAAAGTTAAGTTGTTATCAGCTTAAAATAGCCTGTTATAAATATAAGGTGTTTTATGGAAGCCTCAAAGTAACCGCCTTACAAAAACTACAGTAGAAGACACATAGCAAAGAGAAAGGACTCAAAACATACCGCTACAGGAACCATCAAATCATAAAGCAAGATGGCAAGAGAGGAAGAAAGGAAAAAAAGACCTACAAAACAATCAGAAGACAATTAACAAAATGGCAGCAGTAATACTTTACCTATTAATAATGACCATGAATGGGAATAGATTAAATTCTCCAGTCAAAAGAGCGTACCTGGTAACTGGCTGAATGGATAAAAATAACAAGACCCAATTATATGCTGCCCACAGAAGGCTTACTTCACTTTGAAGTAAGCCTTACTCACACTAAGGCTCACTAGTAAGTCTTCACTGACACGTACACTGAGGGTGAAGGGAGGAAAAAATATTCCCAGTAAGTGAAAATCCAAAGACAGCAGAGATAGCTACACACATATTAGGAAAAAATAGACTTGAAGTCAAAAATTGTAAAAAGAGACAAGGTCATAATATAATAATAAAGGGGCCAATTTATCAAGAGGATATAACAATTATAAATACATATGTGCCCAATATTGGAGGACCTAAATATACAAAGCAAATAATAGATCTGAAGGGAGAGATAGACAGCAATACAATAATAGTAGAAGTCTTCAATATCTCACTTTAAACAACAGATACATCATCCAGACAGAAAATCATTACAGAAATATTAGACTTGAACTAAACTTTAGACCAAATGGACCTAGCAGACATATACAGAGCATTCCATCAAACAACAACAGAATACACATTTTTCTCAAGCACACTCAGAACATTCACCAGGATAGATCATAGGTTAGGCCAAAATCCAAGTCTTAGCAAATGTAAAAAGACCGAAATCACACCAAGCATCTTTTCCAACCACATGGTATGAAACTAGAAATCAGTAAAAAGAAGAATTTCATAAAACTTGCAAATATGTGGAAATTATACAACACACTCCTAATCAACAGATCAAAGAAGAAATCAAAAAAAAAATTAAGAAAAAATCTCCAAAACAAACAAAATGGAAACAAAATGTACCAAACCTTCCAGGATGCAGTGAAAGCAGTTCTAATAGAGTTTATAGCAATAAATGCCTACATTAAAAAAGAAGAAAGATGTCAAACAACCTAACACTAGAAAAACAAGAACTAGAAAAACAAGAACAAACTTAGCTCAAAATTAATAGAAGAAAAGAAATAATAAAGTTCAGAGAAGAAATAAATAGAGACTAGATAAACAATAGAATAAAATCAATAAAACTAAAATAGGTTTTTTGAAAAGATAAGCAAAACTGGCAAATCTTTAGCTAGACTGAGAAAAAGAGAGGAGACAAATACAATCAGAAATGGAAGAGGAGACATTAAAACTGATGCCACAGAAATACAAGGGAAAGAAGAAAGAATTAGTGAGCCTGAAGACAGGCTATTTGAAAATACACAGTGAGAAGAGAAAAAAGAACAAAAAGAACAAAAAAGAATGGGGCACATCTACATGATCTAGAAAATAAACTCGAAAGGGCAAACCCAAGTGTTATTGGCCTTAAAGAGGAGGGAGAGAGAGAGACACTAGGGTAGAAAGTTTATTTAAATAAATAATAACAAAGAACATTCCAAACCCAGAGAAAAATATCAATATTAGGGTACAAGAAGATCATAGAACACCAAGCAGATTTAACTCAAACAAGACTACATCAAGGCATTTAATAATCAAGCTTCCAAAGGTCACAGATAAAGACCCCAAGGGAGGCAAGAAAAAAAGAAATAACATAGAAAGGAGCTTCAATACATCTGGCAGCAGAAACCTTAAAAGCCAAGAGAGACTGGCATGACATATTCAAAATGCTGAAGGAAGAGAATCTTAACCCTGGAATATTATATCCTACAAAAATATCCTTCCAATATGAAGGTGGAATAAAGACTTCCCCAGACAAACAAAAGCTGAGGAATTTCATCAGAAATGCTGAAAGGAGTTCTTCAATTTGAAAGAAAAGAACATCAATGAACAATAAGAAATCATCCAAAGGCGTGCAACCCGCTGGTAATGTCAACACATAAATATGGGATACTCTATTGCTATAACTGCAATATATAAACCACTCAGATCTTGAATAGGAAAACTAAAAGACAAACCTATTAAAAGTAACTACAACCAATTTTTGAGAGATTTTTAGTATAAAAAGATATGGATGGAAACAACAAAATGTTGAAAACCAGAGAGGTGGGGAATGGAGTTAAAGTGTAGAGTTTCTGTTAGATTTCTCTTTGCTTGTTTATTTGTTTGCAAAGCAGAGTTGTCCCTATGTTTAGAATGATTATAAAATGTGTTTTGCAAGCCTCACTGTAATAACCTCAAGTCAAAAAAATGTGCAACAGATACATAAAATATAAAAAGCAAGAAATTAAAACACATTACCAGAGAAAATCACTCTTAACAAAGGAGGAGGGAGGCAGGGAGGGAGGAAGGGAGGGAGGGGGAAGGAAGGAAGGAAGGAAGGATCACAAAATGACCAGAAATCAAATAACAACATGGCAAGAGTAAGTCCTTACCTATCAATCATTACATTGAATGTGAATGGACTAAACTCTCCAATCAAGGCTGAATGGATAAAAAAA
>CAUYRT010054686.1:0-40191 GCA_963574885.1 Lepilemur ruficaudatus
CCCTGTCGGTTCACGTATCCAACGTCACGCTTCCCCGTCGGTTCACGGATCCAACGTCACGCTCCCCCCGTCGGTTCACGGATCCAGTGTCACGCTCCCCCCTGTCGATTCACGGATCCAGCGTCACGCTCCCCTCTGTCGGTTCACGGATCCAGCGTCACGCTCCCCTCTGTCGGTTCACGGATCCAGCGTCACGCTTCCCCGTCGGTTCACGGATCCAACGTCACGCTCCCCCTGTCGGTTCACGGATCCAACGTCACGCTCCCCCGTCGGTTCACGGATCCAGCGTCACGCTCCCCCCGTCGGTTCACGGATCCAGCGTCACGCTCCCCTCTGTCGGTTCACGGATCCAGCGTCACGCTCCCCCATCGGTTCACTCACCGAAGTTCAGGGGAGAGCCTTTTGGTTCTCGGTTCTGGAAGCCTCACGTGAGTGCGCCGCCCTCGCTGCGCCCTGCTGGCACCGTCTTGGCACCCAGCCCAGAGGCTCTTCTCCCAGGAATGGCCCCTTCCGGGGGCAGGCGACTCAGCTGGCTCGCTGGGTCCAGTCCGCTGCCAGCGGGGGAGGGACGTGGCCTTCCCTTCTGGGCCAGTGCTGTGGACATGGGCCCCTCCGGTGGCCTCCGTCCTGGCCTTGCCCAGCCTCGGGAGCGCGGGAGCCTCACGGTGCCTGCTCAGCTCCTTCCTACTCCTCCGGGAGGGAGGACGAGTGACATGCACCTGCCACGTGGGGCCCTCGCCACACCCCAGACCCTCCCCGGGCCTTGGAGGAGCAGCCGCCCCCCCAGTCTCCCTCTGGTGGTCCCGAAGAACCCAAAGCTGCTGCTCCCACGTCTCCCCTCACGTCAGACGCAGGGAGGTGGCAGGGTTGGTGTCAGCAGGGCGCAGGCCGGGCCACCTCCACGTGCTCACAGCTGCTCTCGGGGTTGCACCCCTGCCCGTGACCCACTGTGGCTTTTCTCCTCGCTCCTGCTTCTTTTGGGTTTATTTTATTGCTTTGTAAAGACTTCTGCTAAATTCCTGACTTCATTCTTTCTTGAGTGTAAGATGCGTACTGGAGGCGAGGAATGCTCCTCTGAGTGCTGCTTTAGCTGAAATACACTATCTGTATTATTGTTATTTGTTGATGTTCTACAATTTAGTTTTTATTTCCTCTTTGGCTTTTGAGTTAAGAGAAGAATTTTGTTTCTGAATGGTAGGTATTTTTCCTGAATTCTGTCACCATTTTTCTGTTGTTTTTGATTGGAGTTTGCCTTTATAAAAACGTGTGGAGGTTTTTATGGGCCGGCCGGTATTTCTCATGTTCATGGTGTAGACCCGGCAGGTGCTCGGAGCTGCTCCGTTGTGCGGTTTGGACTCTCTGATGCCACCTCTTCGTCCACGAGGTCTCTCTTGGACTGAGGGAGTTGGCGCGTGGCAAAGTCGCTCACCACCGCCGTGTGTCTGAGTGTCCGAATGCCACGTTACTTGGCGCATTAAGATCCCTGTGGATTTCGTGTTTGTCCTCGTAAGGTGCCTCCTAGCCTGGTGCTTGTCTGACGGGATTCTGGTTGGGGTAGCCTGGGCTCTTCTGTTTCACTGGCTGCAAAGTCTTTGCCCACCGTTCCCTCGAAGCCGCCAGAGTCACTGTTTCTGACATCTTAGGACAAACTCTCGAAGTGGGAAGTGTGCCCCAGGCCAGCTGCAACGCCCTGCACGGCCCGTGTTCAGCGTTGAGGTGGAATAAAGGGGCTTCATGAAGAGGGGCGGCCGAGGGGCTGTGGGGGAGGCATCCCCTCCCTGGGCGGTGAAGTGGGGTGGCCCCCTGCGGAGGTGACAGTGGAATGTGGGGTGGAGGCAGGGGAGAGCCAGTCTCTGGTCCCCCGGGAGGGCCAGCAGCTGGGAGTGCAGGTCCACCTGCCCGTCTTCTCCCCAAGGCTGCCTGCGTCCCCTGTCTTCCCCGTCCACCCGAATGGTGGAGCCCTCAGGCCCTCCCTCTGATCGTCGGCTCCTCGGCCCTCAGGTGGCCCTGACAGGAGTGGCCAAGGTGGGTAATTGGTGCGAGGCAGGGTGAGGGGAGCTTGCACAGAGACGACTCCCTGGCCCCCTGCTTGTAAGGTGCTCCCAGGCTGTGGGGGACAGTTCTGGAAGCCCTGGCCCATGACCCAGCCCCTCCTAACTTGGCCCTGCTCCTGAGGGGCCTGGCAGCCATCCGCTGTCCCTGGCTCCTGCATCTTCTTGAAGATCCAGGGTGTCTGGTAGGGTGGAGGCCCTCGGTCAGCCCTGGTGGGTTTGGGGTATCTGGGCGGGGGCCCTCTCTCCCTGGTGGGTTGGGGTGTCTGGGGCGGGGCCCTCTCTCCCTGGTGGGTTGGGGTATCTGGGCAGGGGCCCTCTCTCCCTGGTGGGTTGGGGTGTCTGGGGCGGGGCCCTCTCTCCCTGGTGGGTTGGGGTGTCTGGGGCGGGGCCCTCTCTCCCTGGTGGGTTGGGGTGTCTGGGCGGAGGCCCTTTCTCCCTGGTGGGTTGGGGTGTCTGGGCGGAGGCCCTTTCTCCCTGGTGGGTTGGGGTGTCTGGGGGGCCCTCTCTCCCTGGTGGGTTGGGGTGTCTAGGGGGGCCCTCTCTCCCTGGTACCCACCTACCCCCCAACCTGGCTCTCCCTGGCTCCCTCCCCACTCCTGCTGCTGAGCGAGCACCATCTACTCCTGACTTCAGGATCACTGCTTCCGGATGCTCTACGACATCTCTTTTCTGCTGAGCTGCCTTGGGAAGGGGGAGGGTGGCAAAGCCTGGGCACCCCTGGGGGCACTGACTGCTACGAAAGGGCGAGTGGCCTGGGCGTGGCTGTGGGTGGCAGCCAGGAAAACCCAGTGTGCAGCAGGGCGGAGCCTGCCCTAGGAAGGGGACCTGCTGGTGCTCGTGGCCAGTCCTGGGGCCCCAGGACCGCGCAGACCTCCCATGACCCATGTTCCCCTGCAGGTGGCGCCTCGAGGCAGGGCGTTGTGAGGGCACAGGGACTGCCATGGCAACGGGGAGGGTACCCAGGTGACATCTCAGGCTGTAGAAATGTCAACCATCTCGACAGGGGAGCGTGGCTCACACTTCCTGTCCTCGGATTCCTCAGAGCCCTGCACCCGGCATGGCATCAGGGTGGGAGGGCTAAGCCCACACTCACTGAGAAGCCGACCCCAGGGCCGGGGCCATTTGGAGCCCCCCAAACCCCCGAGGCTCCAAGGGACATACAGTGCAGAGCCTGGGCGTGGCCTGGGACGTGTGGGTGGAGGTGGAGTCCACGTTGTCCCAGGCTGGCCCCAGGGGGACCCATGGCCAGATGGGGGCTCTCTGAGGTGTGGGTGGGGCTGAGGACAGAGGCCTCGTGCTGGGTCTCGGGAGGCCCTGGCCGTGTAGGCAGGTGCAGGCAGAGGACAGCTGGGCTGGTCTGTTCTGTGGGGCTCCTCGCCCTCCCCTGGTGGCTGGAAGAGGCTGGGCTCTGTGCTGTCCCCCTGCTGGGCTAAATGTGGCTGGGTGTTGTGAGCATGCGTTTTCCCAGGTGCACAGAAAAGCACATTTTCTGGCTGAGAAGAGCTGCTGCTGAGGCTGTGTGGAACTCACTGGGAGAGCTGCTCCCCAGCTGGAAAACATCAGCCTCTCTTCCTTCCAGGCCGGGAGAGAGCAGGTTGGAAGCGGCCTGCAGCCCTGAGATCCCTCCCCCAGCCCATCTGACCCTGAGCTCTAAGCAGGTGAGAACTCAGCTCTCAGAGTAGCAGATGAGTGGGTGTGGGTGATCTCCCTACAGTGACGAGGACCAGAGCACATCCCCCTGCACGGCCAGCCAGCACAGCGGACAGCCCAGCAAGCCCTCCCTGCAGCCCCTGGGTTCTGTAGGTGGGGCAGGTGCATAGCCACGCCCCCCCAGCAGGAAGGTTTAGGGCATCTGCCCTGATTGTGGGGGAGCTGAGTGTAGATGGCAAACAAGGTGTGCAGGAGGGTCCCCAGGCCACCACGCTGTCCCTGGGGGTTCCACCTGAAAGGAAGAGCACAGGACCTTTCCTACCTACCGCTGCCACCATGCCTGCCACTCAGACCCTCCAGACACTGGCCTTGTGCCTGCAGTGACCGTGCCCTCACAGGCTGGGGGCTGAAGACAGTCCTGTACTCTGAGAGGTTTCCCTCCGTCCCTAGATGTGGATAACAAAACTGATAACATCGTCATGTTTTTAGCAAATAGAAGCCCCTCCTTCTAGTGTGAGGTTTGACACGACTGTCAGGTTTTAAAAAACCCACACGCCACAGACTTCTCATGAGCTAGTGAGGTACCACGGAGAATGACACCCGGCCGTGGTTAGCTGCAGGTGTTTCTGTGTCCACGTCTGCGTTGATGAGAAGAAGCTAGTCTGGCTGCAGGACCTGCAGGGACAGGCTCTGGAAAAAGAGACCCCAGCCTGGCAATGTTGGGGGCTCCATCTCCCTCCTGGAATGCCCCTGGGAAACACATCAGGAAACCCGGTTCAATCACCTCCTTCACCTCGGGCCTCGTTCTGTGCTCAGCTCCTTAAAGCAGAGGAGACTTGTGTCCAAACGTTCCTTTCGTGCACCGAAAATGTCTGTGTGTTCCAGGCACCCAGTCAGGTGCCAGGACCCCTGAGTGGTGGCTCTTCTCCACATGACCTCCACGGCAAGGTCCCACCTGGAGGACCCCAGGGCATGGACCCAGCACTGCACCTCCTGGGGGCCAGCAGCTCGCTGGGGGTCTCTTGCTTGCATGTGCTTCCAGTCTGTCAGCTGCTCAGGCCAGGGTTTTAGGGGGCTTGTCCTACCCAGGCCACTTCACAGTCCACCCCTTCATGGAGGGCCTCACTGGGAACACCACCAGCTTCCTCAGGCGTGGCTTTTTCCAGGAGAGATCAGTTTGGGGCCAGTCTGGATCAACATAGGAGATTCTTCCTCTCTCCAACACTAGGACGTCAGGGGTTAACTTCAAACCAGGGAACAAGCACTTGGACGGTGCTTTAGATCCAGGGAATGGCCTTTGGAGAGCTCAAAACACGGCAGATGCAGGCGGGCTGTGCCACCCGTTAATCCTCAGTGGCCAAGGCCGCTTTAGGATGCTCTGGATTGGTTTGCCTTGTCATGGAGAAAAGATTTATCTTCGGGGAGGAACAGCCAGCTCATTCAGAGATAGCAGTGCCACAGATCGGCTGTCTTCAAACTGAAGCAGTTATCGGGGAAGAGATTTCCCTCCCTCGAAATGTCCTTGCTCAGATGCCTGCAACCTCAGGGCCCCTTGGAGCTGAATCTGGCGGAATTCAGGGCAACTGCTGAGAGCCACCCTCGCCATGGGGGCTGCCTCACTCCCCTGCCAAGGACATGGGGTAGCAAAGGTTATGGGGTAGTAGGGTTGTAGGGCCGCTCTCTGGGAGCGGCCTGCCTGGGCTGTTCAGCAGCTCCACTGGTCTCAGCCAACTACAAGTGGGGGCAGATCCTGTGTAGAGCACGTGGTCACGGAGTTTGTTTCTGCAGCCCAGCCCTGACTGAGGCTCCCACTCCAGGCCCAGCTATACAGGTCCCCTGCTGATGGTGACAGTAGTGACAATGATGAAGGTGGCGGATGATGGTGATGGCGATGATGATGGTTATGGTGGTGACGGTGGTGATGGCAGCTGACTCTTACGGATGCCTTACTGGGGGGGATGCTATGCTAATATCTCACATTAACTCATTTAACCCGCACTACAAGCCTAGGAGGTAGGCACTGTCATTCCCACTTTACAGATGAGGACACGAAGGCACAGGGGGCTAGGAATTCCCCCCAAGGTCATACAGCAGGACTCCAGCAGTCTGGCCCCAGAGTCCATGCTCCTAATCAGCTCTCTGCACCACCTCCAGTGGGGCTCTGGCAGGTTCTGTTCCTAGCCAGCCTTTGGCGATATCCCTCATGGGATACGACCCTATGGTCATCTTGACAACCCAGGAGGCAGGGAAGAAGCTCCAGGCCTGACCCTGCAGGATGGTCAGACAACACAAAAGCAGTCTTCCACACCCAAACTTCCCTCCAAGGGCTTCCAGACTGGAGCAGAACAAAACAAGTGCGACCCGAGGATCTGTGATCTCTGGGAGGTCCAGGTTCCCCGGCTCCGTGTCCGCAATGCAGAGATGCCCTTGAGCCCCTGCCTCAGGGGACATGAGGGGCCAAGGACTGTGTGCCCAGGCCAGCCTCCCTGCCAGACACCCTGGAAAGAGGCCATGCTCATGTACCCACTCTGTCCCCTACTGTCCCCAAGCATCAGGGCCCATCCCTACTTTGGCCTCTGGGAAGTGACTCTGGAGAAATCCGTGGTCTCTGACCCATGGCCTGTGGCCTTCGAGGCCCCCACCTTGACCAGGCACCTCTGATCCATCTCGGAAGTGCCTCATTGTGGCAGAGCCAGGCTGTGTTGCAGGAGACCACCCAGCAGGCGAGGCTGGGTGAGCTCTAGTAGAGGACGGAGGCACAGGCATGAGTGTCAAGGAGCGGGGTGCCAGCTGCCTGGCCAGGCAGTCTGGAACAGGCCGGGTGCTGTGGCAGTGTCTCACGGTCATGGGGGACCCTGTGAGCCTCCATTTCCTAGGAGAGACAACAGCGTAATTCTATAGTATGGCCAGGGAGATGTGGGAAGGACAGCATTGGGGGAGTTTCTTGGGTCCAGGGGTCAGAAAGGCCATTTGAGCTGGTCCCTGGAGGAACTACCCTGAAAGATTGCAGGGGCAGGCATGGGGCTGGTGGTGGGACAGGGGCCAGAGTGCTGGGGAGGGTGAATCCTGAGCTCTCCAAGGAGCAGCACAGAGACCAGGACCCAGAGGAGGTGGACCCAGAGGGGAGGCAGCCTGCAGGGCCCCAGCTCTCCTTCCTGCTGAAGCCAGCCCCTGCCCCTCTACAGCCTCCCCTCTTCCAACTGTACCCTTCAGGCCACCATCCTGCTAACTCCTGGTCACCCAAACTCAGCTCCAGTGGGAGCTCTGGACAGTCTCCTGTCCCCTCTGTGCCCCCACCTTGTCCCCATCCGTCCCCATCCTGGGCCTTGTGGGGACTGAAGGCTTTCAGGCCTTTGTTTGGACCAAGTGTCTTGAAGACAAAGTCTAGAGACCTATGGAGGTGTCTCTTTTCCCACTCTTGGCCTCTTCCTCAGCCAGAAGGGCGCTCTTGAAGCTCCTCTCCAGACCCAGACAGCCCAAGGTCAGCTCACAGCAGGCAGTGCCGGCCACAAGTGTCCAGGCCGGTCTCCCCAGGACCGGCTGCACCTCACTGACTGGCAGGAGCAGGGCGTCCCTTGGAGAGATTTCAGAGCAGCCGGCACCACCCGGGCCCAGCCCTCCCAACACGGTGTCGGAAAGGAGGGGATGCCTGGGCTGGTGAGGCCCCAAGGACATCTGCACTGCCATCGGGGACTCTGGAGACTTCCATGGCCTCTCAAACAAGAAGGCCATGGTAGGGAGAGGTGGCGGGGCTTCTGGGGTGGGCCATGAACGGCCAGCATTTAAGCTGCAAAGCACTCTCCCTGTCTGCTGTCTTTTTAAAATCCTTCCTAGTGGAGAACAGGTTTTAAAAACAGCCTGTAGGCTGGGCGCAGTATGCCTGTAATCCTAGCACTGTGGGAGGCTGAGGCAGGAGGATTGCTTGAGCTCAGGAGTTCGAGACCAACCTGAGCAAGAGTGACCCTACCCCCAACTCCACTGAAAAAATTAGCCGGGCATCTTGAAACACACCTGCAGTCCCAGCTACTCGGGAGGCTGAGGCAGGGGAATGGTTTGAGCCCAGGAGTGTGAGGTTGCAGAGGGCGGTGCCGACACCACTGCACTCCAGCCCGGGCCTGTTAGTTCACTTAAAAATACACCACACATAACAGATCAGCCTGTCGGGCACAGGGAAAGCAGCAGGCATTCTCCCCACTCTCCTACCCACCTGCTGGGCATGGGTCAGTTGCTGGGCGGGTCCTCTAAGCCCCCTGTGCCCTAGAACCCTCACCCACTATTCTGTCAGACTCCTGCCTGACTCCACCCAGCCTCAGCCCCACAGGTCCTCAGGTGTGCCCCTCATCCCACCCCAAACTGCTCCTGCTGACACCGGGGATTATCAGGAACCCCCCCTCAACACAGCTGGTACCCTCCAGAAGCGTCTCCGGTCCACCCCTCAGCGCCCACCCATGGGCCCTTGTCCACTCGCAGACCTGTGCTGCCCACACTGCCGGACTCGTGCCTCTCTGCCCGTGTATGGCACTCCACCCAGGGCCCCTATGTGGATGCCTGCTGCTCAAGCGGCAGGTCCCCATGGCACTCCTCCTGGGCCACCCCACCCACACCCACTAGCCTGGCAGCTGATGCAGACGCCGGCCCTCTGGTCCGTGCTGCTGTCCCCATGCCAGGGGGATGGAGCCCATCAGGCATCTCCAGCATGCACGAATAGGTGCTCTGCTGGCTGGCGCCTGTGCGGAGCAGGTGGGTGGCCTCCGGCCAGGCCCCTCCCTCCCCCTCCCGTCCCCCACTTCAGACAGGACTGGGGGGCCCCTGCTGCCAGGCATTTCTCTTCCAAAGTCAGCCCCACCCAGCTCTGGAGGGGGCAGGCTGCGATCAGGCTCCTCCGAGGGCCTGGCGGCCCGTGGGGAGGGGCTGGCTGACCCTGGAGCGGTGCCACGTGGAGGAGCCTTCTCAGCCAGGGCGACCGTGAAGCCCAGCGGCGCCAGGGGCCCTGACTGTCCCCGGCGGCGCCAGGGGTGGCGGCCCCGGCGCAGGTCCGAGCCGGGGAGGGGTGAGGGCACTCGTGGCCTCGGAGGGGCAGGAGCCGGTGGGCGGGCAGCGTCGGGTCGTCAGGCCAACTGCGCTGGCCCTGGCCCCGCCCAGCCTGGCGCTGCCCGCCCGGCTTAGGGGCCTGGCCTGGGGCCCAGGTCGCTGTTAGAGGGCCGGCGATTATGCCATGGCCCGGGTCCGTGGCGGACGCGCTCGTCGCTGGGGAAGTCTGGGGAGCAGGGCGCCTGTGGGGTTCCAGGCTGGGGGTCCGGCGTCCGCTGGCGCCGCCACCTTCCACTCACCTGCAGTCCCCGCGGGCCCGGCTGCGCCCTGGGGCGCCCCTCTGGCTCGGGGAAGGCGGCTGTTTCCTTTGTAAACCGGCCCGAGGCCACCCGAGGGGACGCGCATGAGACCTCCGGACAGAGCTACCCTCCCCGACCCCGGTGCCGGCCACCCCTGGGTGGCCCTGAGCTGGGCGCGCGCCCTCTTGTAGCCCGAGGAGGCGCCGAGCACACGGGGGTGGCCCTGTGTCCCGCCACAGGCGGCGAGGGCGAGACTAGGCCGCGGCGGGGCGCCGGCCAGGGCCCCCTCGGCGCCGCGTCTCCTCCGCCCGGCCCGACCGGCTTCCTGCGCGCGCCGCCGGGGACCTCCTTCCCGCAGTGCCCGGCGGCCACCAGAGCCCTGCGCGGGGGCGCTGCCGGGACACCGGGGCGCTGGACCCGGAGGCGCGGGACCCGGGATCAGGAGGGGGGAGGGGGGAGAGGGAGGGCGGGGCCCCAGGGCAGGGCCGAGGCTGGGAGGGGCCCGGGACAGGATCGGGAAGGGGGAGGGGCCCCGGGGTGGGCCCTCGGCCGGGGAATGGGGGATGGGCCCCGGACAAGGGCCGGGGCAGTGTCCCCTGCGGCGCCGGCTACCGGTGCCCCTGAACCCGGGCGCACTCCTGGGCGGCGCGGCCCGGAGGCTGCACGCACGCCCCTGCCCACGCCGCGGGCTCCGCAGTGCGCTTCCCGGCCGGTGCCACAGGCAGGCGCGGGCTCGCCCGGGACAGGGCCGCGCGCCCTCCCGGCGTCCGGAGCGCAGCCCCCGGCCCGGCCCGCCCGGCCGGAGCGGAGCTTTGTGACGTCAGGCGGCCGCCGGGCGGCGTCACGCGCGGGGCTGACCCGGCGGGGGCGGGGCGGGGGCCGCCGGCCTGGGGACGCGGCGCGGAGCATGGAGCCGCGGGCCGGCTGCCGGCTGCCCGTGCGGGTGGAGCAGGTCGTCAACGGCGCGCTGGTGGTCACCGTGAGCTGCGGCGAGCGCAGCTTCGCCGGGATCCTGCTGGACTGCACGAAAAAGTGAGCAGGGGCGCAGGCCGAGACAGCCCCCCGGGAACCCCCCCGGGGCCCTCCCCGCCTGCCCAGGACCCGGGACCGGCCCAGGGCGGGGCGGCGCGGCCCGGCGCCCGCTTTCGGTTTCCCGGAGCCCGGTTTCGGGGCGCGCGAGCGCGGCCGCCACTCGGGGGGCGAAAGTGGCTCAAAGTCGCCGCGACTTCTCGGGGCGGGGGAGCGGGCGGCCGTGCGGGACTGGGTGCGGGCAGCTGGAGTCCCGCGCGCGGCGTGTCCCCGCGTGTCGCCGGGCTCCCTGAACTCCGCGTTATCTGCCATAATTAACGCACTTTTCTTTGTTCAGACGCACTGTTGAATTCGGCTGTTTGCAAAATTGTCGTCGGTTAAAAGGGGTCGGATGCGATGCGCGATGGCCTGGCCCTGTCAGTAACAAGCGGGGGTCCCCCAGGTCCTGAGAGAGACTCGGGGTCGAGGCTCGGATTGACCAGAGCAGTTATGTCCAGCTGTGGGGTTTTAAAACACTGTTGGAGGCCGAAGAGCCTGAGTCACGGAGCAGGGAGAGGACACAAGTTGTAGGAGCAGCCGTGCGTCCGCGCAGCCCTGGGGTCCCTGGTGGAGGGCGGCTGGGCCACCCTTTCTGCGAGCACCTGTGCACCCTGCGGGGACCACGCAGCAGGGACCAGCCTCCTGGATGCTGCGTCACATGGCGCTGAGCTGTCGCTGCCGGATAAATGATTAGGCATTAATCAGGCTGTGAAGTCTCTGCCGTCCTGCTGGGCTTTATTTTGAAACTGGGAGCAGTAAACGGCTCCCCTTTCAAAGGCCCAACTTTTTCCATCAGTGAAGCCCAGATTTTTGTCCAGGTGGTGTGAATATAGCCAGGAGGACCGTCCTCCTTTGACAATTATCTTGCTGACATTATCTCTTCATTAGATGTGCCAGAAGCCATTTATGCACAAGTCATGTGATTTAACATATGGCCTCCCGTGTGACTGTTGCTCGCTCTGTGTTGGCTACCACCAGAGTGCTCGGCGGGATGGAGCGACACCGGGGCTGCAGAGTAGTCACCTGGGAGCTGCAACACCCTCCACCCCCCAGGATGGCTGCAGCTTCCGCCCTCAGGCAGGGCTAGGTCCCCAGGGTGCTCCGTGTCTGCTCACACAGCTCCGTCTGGCCTCTGCTCCTGGGGCGGGGGGCACTTGCAGCAGGGGTTCCCCGTTTCTTGGGCTTCTGACTCAGGACAAGGGTGGCCGAGCAGCCCCCAACCTGCGGCTGGGCTGTCTGCAGAGGCCGTGGGTGGGCTCCCCGTGAGGCTGCAGGCCGGCCTGGTTGCAGATCACCACCTCCCCTCTGCGGAAAGAAGCCGGCCTGCTGGGACCCCCTCGTGGGAACTGGCAGCTGTAGGTGCGTGGGTGTCAGCCCTGCAGCAGCCACCTCCGGCTGTCACCAGAGCCACCCACAGAGCCGGGGGCTGGGCCTCGGTGGGCCCCACTTGCCTGGCTGTGGTTGGCCCTGTCCTCTGGAGAGTGTAGGGGTGAGCCTGGCCCCCGCCCTGGCCCTCCTCGGCTTGGTCCTGAGACTGCCCCTGCCCACCTGTCTTTCCTGTGCTGTCACCACTCTCTCCACTCAGTTCTCTGAGTCTCCGTGCTGATGGTGACAGCCCTGCTTGGGCCACAGGGGCCAGGTGCAGACCTGCCTTCCCTGGGTGCCAGCGTCTCAGTGCCCAGTGCCTGCCCTTGTCCCTGTACGTGACAGTGGAGGCCCCGTCCCTGGGTGTGGGCACTGATGGGCAGGGAAAAGCTGTGGAGCTTCCGCCCACCTCAGAGGAAACTGCAGGTCCCAGAGCCAAGGGCATCTCGCCATGTCTGTTCGGGGCAGGAGGACACCATTGCTGGGGTGTCACGGGGGCAGGCGGGTGCGTGTGCGGAACAGCACGAGCAGCTCCCGGCGTTGGGATGCAGGCCTGGTGGCCTGGGTTCCTCAGGCCACAATTGGTCACTGTGGGTGTCTCCCTGGCTGGGTCGGGGTGTCACCAGGGCCCTATGCACACAGGCTCCTGGGTGGGAGGGCTGCCAGGGGGCGCCCAGCACTGGCGGTGATGGTCAGGCCAGTTTAGGGGACGGTGTCCTCTCTTTGTTTGCAGACGGCCCGGGCCCAGGTCTCAGGTGAGTGGAGTTGCCTGGCCTGTTGCCGAGAGCCTCCCCCTCCTGAGTCTGGAGCCTTCTGAGGATTCAATCCTCTGTGACCCACACCCCAGCCCGCCAAGATCCCAGCCAGCCGCTGCCTGTGCCCCGGCAGAAGACACCCTGACTTTTGTGCAGGGTGGGGGCTCAGCTGAGCTGCCGGTGGCTGCTCCTGGGAGATTTACGTGACAACCAAGGACGAGCGCCTTGGCCCTTCTGGGTGGGGGGCCGCAGTGGTGAGATGTGCTCACTGCCCTCAGGGAGCTAGAGGGACAAGGCACCCATGCGTCACAGACCGGCACACCAGGAGCCCTGGCCCATGTGGCAGGTCTTGGAAGCTTCTCCAAGGAGGTGGCATCTGAGTGGGTCGAGGTGTGGGGTGGGGGAGCCCCAGAGGGCTTAGAGAAGGGTGATACTGAGAACTCATGAACCTCTGAATCCAGGACGGGGTGCGGCTGGTCCAGCTGCCCTGCCCTGGAGCTCCCAGGGTCGGTGCCCACAGAGGAGGTCCACGCAAAACCGCTGGCCCTGGGGAGAGGCTGCTCCCCTGGCTTCTGCCAACCTGCTCTGCTGACTCCCGGAGCAGAGGTGGCCCCCCGGAGGCCCTTGTGCCCCAGCAGGCCTGGCCAGCACCCTGTCCCTGCCCCCCCCCAGGGTTCCAGCCCTGCGGCCGGCTGTCTGCAGGGCTGTGGGGAGGCTGCAGGTAGACAGCCCAGGTGGGGACCTGGACGTTTGTGCTCAGGCTAGACTGGGGCTGCATGGGGCGGTTTCTGCAAGCTCCCTGCCCTGGCTTTGGGTGGCCACATGGTTCTGTTCCAGGAGCCATGATTTTCCCTCCTCTTCAGGCAACAGCAGGGCACGGAAGGAAGGTCCAGGGCAGAGGTGGGCCTGGACTGAAGTGCAGGCGGCTGCCGTTTGGGCGCCAGCAGCCCAGGAGCTCTCGCGCAGCCAGGGCTGTGCCCCTCCTGGCCGTGGCTGACCTCAGGCCGGGGCTGCTCTGGGGAGGGTTGTGCCAGACAGCTGGGCGAGGCGTGGGGGGCATGGCGAGCTGAGGACTCAGTGGTCCTGGGGCTGCGTATCCTTGCTGGACGCCAGGCAGGGGCCTCCTGGGGGCTCTGACCCCCAGCTCATTAGGGGTGGTGCTGCTGTCCTTGTTGTTTTGCGGTCTGGCCTCCATTAGAGCCTCCTGGCTACTCCTCCTTGCCTCAGTTTCCCCAGCCTTTTCTCAGAGCAGAGGTCATTTTCCCTGCCCCCACTGAGCTCCCCAAATACTGTATGAGGTTATTTCTGGGTCCTTTCAGTTTTTTGTATGGAGATATTGGCCGGCCTGAAGCTTGAGGTGCTCCCACAGTGAGTCACCCTCAGTCCCTAGGGCCCCTCTCCCTGAGCCTTCCCTCCACCCCTGATGGGGCACACCCACCCCAAGGCTGCGCCCACCCGAGGGCCTTGGGAGCCCAGCGAGGACCCTGGTGGGCTCACTCTGGCTTCAGAGCCACCAGCCCTCTCACCTGCCACAAGGCCTGAGGTATCCCCTGGTCCCCTGTGGGGCACTGCCAGGCCAACGGGGCCTCTGTCCGTGGGGGGACCAACATGGGCCCCAGCCTTGCTGAGGAGGCAGTGCTGTGGGGCCCCAGCTGCAGGGCTGTGCCCTGTGCCCAGGCCCAGGCGAGCGGCTGAGGCTCTTCCTGTGCTGACAGTGGCCTGTGCCTGGGGCAGCAGAGACTGCTCAGCTGGGGCGTTCCTGGTCTTTCCGCCTTGCTGGCCTGTTGTGAGACAGGATGGTAGGGACCTATGCCTCCTGGGGCTGCTTTAGGGCTGCAGGGAGCTACGTCCTAGCCTTCTGGGGCACCTGCTGTTAGCTTTGCCTGGGGAGTGAGCTGTTCCCACCCTGTTTACCCACCGGGTGAGGCAGGGTGTGGCCTGGGCCAGGCGGCAGCTCCAGGAAGGAAGTAGCCGCCTGCCCTGCCAGGGTCACAGGCCATGTCTGCGGGGCTGGCTGCCCCGGTCCCTGGGCACAGGTGCTGTGGACGGTGGTATGACTCGGGCCACAAAGGGGACAGTGGGAGGCCCAGGCTGCTTCTAGGCTGATCTGCTGGGAAGGCTCCAGACCCGGGTGTGCAGGAGCTCCTGGGGTCAGGTGCCCACAGAGGGGGCAGCCTCCCGTTGTGTGGCCCTGGAGGAGGAGCCGCCCTGGTGTCCAGGCTGCGGCTTCTCCTGCCAACCTGCTCCCTGGACTCCCTGAGCAGAGCCTGGCCAGCTGCCCTGTCCCTGCCCCTGCTCGAGGCTCCTGGCACCTTTGCCCAGCCCACATTCCTCCATGGCCAGGGTGCCATGTTGCCCACCCTGGCGGTGGCGGGGGTCTACCCAGTGGCACCCTAAGAGCCTGGCCAGTCTGCGGGCGACTTTCTGGTCCAGATGCTCCTGATGGGCGGGAGCAGAGCTGAGTTTGCCTTGGGCACCCCTGGGCTTTCTGCAGGCCGCGGTGCCCAGCTGGCACCCTCAGGCAGGGGCCTGCTGCTGCCTGGGCTGGGCCTCCCTCTTCTCCCAGCCACATCTCTTGTGGGGGCTCCTCCACGCGGCGCAGGGGCTGTGCGGAGGGCGGTGGCGTGTGCACCTTCATGCATGTGCCTGCGTGTGCGCACGCACACTGAGTCCTCAGAACTCTCACCCTGTCGTAAGTGCCCATGTGCTGCTCACCAAGGAGAACGAGCCGGTCGTGAGGCCCCTCCCAGCTCTGGCCCAGGGGCCTTGGGACACCAGCCTGGGAACCGGGTTAGGGCGGCGCCAGCTCCGGGCAGGGGCTTGTCCCCACATCTGGACTCGGCAAACTTTGCCCGTGACGGCGCCATAGTGAGTGTCACTGGCTGGCCGGTCACGCCATGCCTGCCTTGCCAGCGCCAGCCCACCGCTGTGGCACCAAGACTGTGCACCAGTAAGACTTTATCCACAAACGCTGGGGTCGCTCCCTTCATCTCTGTTCTCTGTCCCTCTCTCTCTCTGTTTTAGCTAGAACAGTCCTAAAAATTAAGTCACATCTGTCGAAAGTTACACACGTTCACTTTTGAAGACACACGTAGAGTCTGGACTTGTCTTTCATTGTACCAAAGAGCGTCCGTGTCTCACTGGCGTGCGGAGCGGCTCATCGAGCCGGATGTGACCTGATGAAATTCACGGCCCTGGGGCCTCGGGAGTGAACCTGTGCGGGAAGGTGCCCCCCTCTCCAGCAGGCGAGCCCCGTGGCTTCTGACAGCAGAACCCCAAAGCCACCGCTGCCTGGCCCACGTGTCCCTGGGGACAGAGACGGGCTCTAGTCGGGCAGGTGTCTCTGCTAGGGCAGCCCTGGGGGCCGCTGCTCTGTTCAGCCTTAACTGTGGGTCCCCAGGAGGTGGGGGCACCTGTCTTGTGCCCTTTCACTGTGGGTCATGTGGCCTTGTGGGTGCCCGCCCCAGCCGGAGGGGTCTGCTGCACTGCCTGTTTCTGGAGCTGCAGGCCCTGAGGGGAGCGGCCTGGGGTGCCAGGCAGGTGGGCAGACACTTGCGGGTTGGGGCGGTCAGGGGCCGTGGATGAGGCACCCACCTGAAGATGAGACAGCCGGGACCCACTGGGCATTCGGGACACAGCAGTGCCTGAGAGGGCTCTCCTTGGTGGCCAGTCTCTGTGCTCTGGGCTGCAGAGCCTGTGGCCCTGACTCTGGGCCACACCAGGCCCCAGACACACACCAGGCACTGGGACTCTGGTCCTGCAGTGCAGGTGTCCCTCAGGGAAAGCTTGGGGGGTTGGAAGGCTGATGCCTGCTCTGGGGTCTTCCCGAGGCCACAGCCCCAAGGAGCGGAGGGGAAGGGATGGCCGAGCCCTAGGAGGGAGCCAGGGCTGGTTTGGGGGCCCCAGGGCCACTGGCCACAGAGCGGCTGGACCCCCACCAAGGCCAGGCCAGCCGCATCTCCGAGCCACAGCGCCCACTCAGGCTTCTGGATCATTCCAGCTTCGTGCCCACCTCCCCCATGGCCACGGACTGAGATCTGGACACTCCATGTCTCTGTCAGAGCAGAGAAGTGGCTGCTGCCACGTGACCTTGTAACACGCACGATCAACCTGGGGTGCCCAGGGTGGGGTGCACGCAGGGCGCTCACGACTGCGCCGGGCCGGGAATGGGGCCCGGGCCCACTGGAGGGAGGGCGGGTGGACAGAGCAGCAGCCAGTGGGGGCCTCACCTGTCTGTTCTCTGTCTCCTGCCAGGTCCGGCCTCTTTGCCCTGCCCCCGTCCACTCCGCTTTCCCCGGGTGACGACCCCCGCACCAGGAGCTGCCATGGCCGGGCACCCAAGGACGAGGACGGGGATGGGGACGGTGAGGTGATGCAGCTGGGGCCCGGCTCCCCGCCACCTCCGCGCCGGGACCAGCACCCCGACACCGCCGGCCCCGAGCTGCCCCCGCCCCTCGTGCCGCCGCTGCCCGACGGCAGCCTGGGCCGGTACCCGCCGTATTTTGAAGGCGCCCCCTTCCCGCACCCGCTCTGGCTGAGGAACACATACAGGCAGTGGGTGCCCCAGCCACCGCCCCGGACCATCAAGAGGACCCGGCGACGTCTGTCCCGCAACCGCGACCCGGGGCGGCTCATCCTGAGCACCATCCGCCTGCGGCCGCGCCAGGTGCTCTGCGAGAAGTGCAAGCGCACCCTGAGCCCCCCGGAGGCCAGCCCCGGCCCCCCGGCCACCCCCAGGGCCCGCAGGCGGCTGGGCAGCGGCCCGGACAGGGAGCACAGCGAGCCCCAGGAGCTGGAGGAGGAAGGCAACCCCGCAGCCGCTGCCTCCACGAGGAGGAGCAAGCGGGAGCGGCGGGAGGAGGACAGGGCCGCGGCGGAGCAGGTGCAGCGCAGCCCGGTCATCAGGATCTCCTACAGCACGCCGCAGGGCAAGGGTGAGGTGGTCCAGATCCCCTCCCGCGTGCACGGCTCCCTGGAGCCCTTCCGCCCCCCGCAGCCCCCCCACGAAGGCGGCCCGGAGCCCGAGGTGCTGAGGGACCCCGAGCCCAGGGACAGGCCGCCCGGCGGGCCCTCGGCCTCTGTCCCCAAGCTGAAGCTGACGCGTCCCGTGCCTCCCAGCTCAGACCTGCCACCCCCCAAGATCCGCCTGAAGCCCCACCGCCTGGGGGACAGCGAGCGGGAGCCCCTGTACCGCGCGGAGCTGGTGGAGGAGCTGAACGGCTGCCCGCCTGGCCCTGCCCGCGGGCTGGCCAACTCGTCCTCCGGGAGTTCCGGGGAGGATGAGGACTTGGAGAGGTGTCCCCAAGACCAGCAGGGCCGGAGCGGCCTGGCGTTTCTCGTCGGCTGCCCCACGGGGCGCACGGGCTGTGCCAGTGAGTCCGTCTGCAGCAGCGACAGCCTGGACGAGGCCAAATCGTCCAGCTCGGAAGTGACGTCGCCGGACACGGGCGACCTCTCGCCCGGCAGTGGGGCGTCCGTGCCTTCCTCGTCCAGACAGGCTTCCCAGACGGTGCCGCCCCTGACAGTGCGGCTGCACACACAGAGCGTCTCCCAGTGCGTCACAGAGGACGGGAGGACCTTGGCCGTGGGGGACATCGTGTGGGGTAAGATCCGTGGTTTCCCTTGGTGGCCAGCACGTGTCCTTGACATCAGCCTCGGCCAGAAGGAGGACGGAGAGCCCTCCTGGCAGGAAGCGAAAGTCTCGTGGTTCGGCTCTCCAACTACGTCGTTCTTGTCCATTTCGAAACTCTCCCCTTTCTCTGAATTTTTCAAACTGCGGTTTAACCGTAAGAAGAAGGGGATGTACCGGAAAGCTATAACCGAGGCTGCCAATGCTGCACGACACGTGGCCCCGGAAATAAGGGAGCTCTTAACCCAGTTTGAGACGTAACCTTGGTTCCCTGAGCAGGTGAGTGAGCCAGCAGGTGACCTCCGTCCCCGGCTGTCCCTCTGCGCTGCCCTGAGGCCCAGGCCCCGGCGGCAGCCACGGGGCCTGGTGCCCCCTCAGCTGTGTGCAGCTCCGGCCACCTGCTGGCTGCGCCGAAGGGCCCCGTGCGGGACGTGGTTGTCCTCGCTGGTAATGTCACCTCGGCTTCGCAGTTCATGGAAGAGGTGCGTGAAAAGCGGGCTGGTTATCACGGCCGCTTGCTCCTTCCCAGCCGGCAGCTACTTGGTGTTTCGCAGACACTTTTCAAAGGGGTGCCGTGAAAGGTCTCCTTAGTCGTCCGTCAGCTTTTCGGAGAAAGGGACTTGACTGATCCTGGGGTGGGAGCCGGGTGGCGCTGGGTCTGCTGTTGCTCAGGTTGGAGGAGCAAATGCTCACCTCTTCCCACAGAGGGGCTGGAGTGTCTCCTCCTCCCGCCCGCAGGCACACCGCCCGGATCTGGAGAGGAGGGAGGGCGAGATGAGCTTCTGCCCCAGATGAAGGGCCCCACGTTTGCTCCTGGTGCCGGGTGGGCTCCCGCCATCCGCAGGCTCTGCGGTGGCCAGGCCCTTGGGTCCCCTCTCCCCAGGAGGACTTGTAGCCTCTCCAGCCAGGCCCTACACCAAGGCCCTGTGGCCGGGGCATCACCTCCTGTCCCGGGGGCACGGGGGCCCCTAGCTGGGGCTGGGAAACGTCACCCTGTGGCATGTCTGTGGCCACCACGTGGGCAGGGTATCACCCCGTGGTGTTAGAGTGTCACCTTGTGACATTGGGCGCCTCACCCTGTGGCATGTCTGTGGTCACCATGTGGGGTATCTCGAAACATGCCCAGTGGCCATGGCCTGCCCTGAACTTGCTGGGCTGTTCTCATCTGATGCCGCCCCCAGCTCTGGGCGTGGGGTGTCCGGCAGGGTCGCGTGACCTGGTGGGGACCCAAAGCCTCCCAGGACCTCATATCCCCTCCTCCCAGCCAGCCCCCTCCGGGGCACCTTCTCTTCCTGGCTCTGTGGCCTGATGCCCTCCCCGTGGATGCGGAGATGGGGACGGGGAGCCGGCTGTCCAGCATGGGCTGTTGACCTGCAGGGCCTTTGTCTTCACGGCCACCTGCCCAGCCCCCCGCCTGGCCTTGGTTTCCCAGGCGTCTGGCTCAGGCCTGAGCCTCTGGCTGGGGAGGAGGTCTGGGGGCCCCATGAGCCCTCACTGTTGTGCCGAGTGCACTGGGGCCCCAGGATAGAGGAAGCCGTGGTGAGAGGGTCCCCAGGCTACCTGGTTCTGACCTGGCCTTGTCCCCTCCCAAGACACAGGTGTGTCACTTTGTGCCCAGGAGTCTGGGCTCAAACCCTCTCTTTCCCCTGAACCAGGCCCATTCTGGTCAGTTCTGAGGCCCTTGTGTGGAGGCAGGGCAGGTGGCACACAGGCGTGTTGGGGCATGTTCAGGGCATGTCTCACTCCAGGGAACCTCGATGGGTGGACAGTGAGCTCTCGGGTTGGGAGAAAGGTCAGGTGACTGACGTCCCACTGTCCTGGTGGAGCCTCCCGGATCCTGCCTCCCTGCCCGCCCTCCGCGGTCTGGCCTGGAAGCCGTGGTGTGGGTGCTGAGAGCCCAGGAGGGAACGGAGAGTGGTCAGCCCTCACGCCGTGACCAGGCTCAGTGGCTCCAGGGGTTCAGACAGCTGCAGGGCCGTGAGCATCTGCCCAGGCCTCGGCTGGCAGGGAGCCCCTGGCCAGGAGAATGCAGCCTTGTAGGTTCAGGGCTGGCTTTGTTTATCCGGAAGCAGAGGAAAAATCCCGCCGGACGGGTTTGCCTGCCTGCGCAGGGGGCCTGTGCCCACAGACTGGGCTTCTCTCTCTGGGCTGGGCCAGGACCAGCCCTGCCCCCGCCAGCCCAGCCGCAGCCCTGGAGAGTGGGCTGCTGGGGCCTTTCAGCACCAAGGGATGTTTGCCTGGTTGGCGTTTTGGTCCTATTGTTAAGGGTCAAAGGTAGCTGAGGTCGTGCTGGGGCTCAGCTGACTGCAGCTATGGGGTTGGTGGTCTCCCAGGGGCAAGTTTGCGTTGGGGTGTCAGCGGTGCCCCTGGGGCGTGCTGTTTGTTGGGGAATGGTGGGGAAGGTGTGCTTCTCGAGCAGAGGCTGCTGAGATGTGAGGCCCAGCGGCTGTGCCCAGGTGAGGGCGCAATGGCCAGCACCTGGCGCCTCCCGGGGGGAGGAGGCCTCTTGGGGTCTGGCCACTCAGGTGGGGAGCTCCCAGGGGAGGGTCGTCCTCCCAGTCTCTGCTGCCTGGCCCGGTCCAGCGCCAGCAGCTCCTTGAGGTTTGGGGTGTCCGTGTGCCCACAGCACACGCCAGAGAGCTGTGACCATGAGCACAGGCGGCTGCAGGCTCGGCCACGGGGTGGGCTTGGTGCAGACACGCTGCAGCCCGTGAGCCCCTGAGCTGGGCTGGGGCCTGGTGGCACCTGGCACACGTGTCCTCCTATGTGGCAGGCACAGGCGCCCTCCTTGTGGGGCCTTGCCTGGTGCACTGGGGCTAGACCGGCCTCCAGCTGCAGGGACCAAGGCCACCCGGCCTCAGCCCAGCTGGTCACCGGCTACTGTGCACAGTGTCTTCATCTGTCACGGGACGGCAGCAGCACCGCCCCCCGGGGGGCTCGTGAGTGACCCATCCGTAGCCACCTTCCGAGTGACCACTGCACCCCTCCAGCCCAGCAGGATGCCGGGAGTGGGACAGAGTGAGGATCGGCTGTGCTCGCGGTAGTCACCGTGTCTGGGAGTGGGACTCACGGGCAGGACAAACACCCCTCCTGCCGTGGGGCGGGCCGGCTGTCGGGGCCGGGCTTTGTCCTGCAGACAGAGCAGGTGTGGGGACCCGGGACACAGGGCCCTTCCCACCCCGGCCTCCCGGGCCCAGCCCTTGGCCCCTGGCTCTGCATTCTGTGCTCCCAGCCTTTCCCTTTGCTATCTGTCCCCTGACCCTGCACCAAGGACCACTCAGCTGGTTGTGGGCTGGGGGGATAGAGTCACTGCAGTGACTGGCTGGGGTGGGCTGCGACTCACAGTCCCCACATGAGTGCGTCGTCACACACAGGAGTGTGGAGAGGGGAGGAGAGAGGACCTTGAAGCTGAGCATCCAGGAAGGCTTCCTGGAGGAGGTGACAGAGCCCGGTTCTGAATGGTGAGCTGACAGGAGCTCCTGGGTGTGGGGGTGGGCACTGTAGGCAGGAGGAGGGCAGGCGCCTGCCGTGGCCGAGGGAGGTGGACACCACTGGGCAAGGCAGATGCTGAAGGCCTGGTGGGCCACGGCGCAGACCCTGGCCCTGTGTTGACCACAGGGCTGCTATTAAGCAGAGGAGTGTGGTGGGCTTGTTGTTACTTGTCAATTAAAAATAAAGTAAAACTTGAAACAAAGCTGATAGCTTAATAACAAACAGCTCCCAGCCATGGGGATGGGCACATGACGGGCACTGCGGGAAGCTGGGTGCATGCGTGGGTGGGGGGGCTCGGGAACCGGGACCACCCTCTGGGCCCCCCTGAACTCCAGTCGGCTGTGTCGGAGGCGTTCGGGGGCTGGAGCTCAGAGGCAGGGCAGGGTGGGGACACGCCGCGTGGCTGGGCCTAGACGAAGCCCGGGACGGAGTGTGGGAAGGGGACCACGGAGCGGCTTCCCAAGGAGTGCTTTGGAGCATGGCCGATGCCGGAGTGTGTAGCACCTGGGGGCAGGAAGGGGGCCCAGGGCTGACGCTGATGGGTGGGGGACCTGTCCCCCCACACCCAGCACCATGGTGGGGGGCAAACCCAGAGGGGCCGCAGCTGCCGGGGATTGCCCACAGTGGCAGGACACACCCAGCCAGGTGTCTTGGGAGCTGCCAGGGCTGATGGGGCACCTGGTCCCTTTGCCACCTTCTGGGCTGCCAGGAGCCGGGCAGGGAGCACAGATGCCATCTCAGTGCCCAGCCTCTGGGCTGGGGGACGTCGCAGGCGCCCAGACTACTGGAGCTGGGTGGGTCTGGCCCTTCCCCGCCTGCCCGGTGGGGGCGTCCCGGGGCTCGCACGGCCTAGCCCCCGCAATGCCGCCGGGAGCACGGGTTTCTGCCCCCTGAGCTGCCAGCGTCCTGCGTGCTTCCTGTGGCCACTGTGACGAGCTACCACAGCCTCAGGTGAAAACAGACATGTAGTGTCACATCTCCAGAATCAAAAGCTGGAATCGAGGTGCCAGGCCGTCCTCAGCTGACCCGAGGGCCGCGTCACTCCTGTCTCGGCCTCACTTCCTCAGTGCCCTGATGGCGTCTGAGGATGATGCAGGAGAATCTGCTCATCCCAAGGCCTTAATTTAATGGCTCCTGCAAACAGGTAGCACAGAGGGGACGTGCCCAGGCTCCAGGGCCAGGCACCTCTGCACCGTTCGTTCCTCGTTCCCCGAGGGCTGTCTGAGCACCTTGGACGCAGCTCAGGGTCTCCTCCCAGCCTCCCATTTGGCTGAGGGAAGGCCGGGGCTGGTGGGGGACTGGCCGAGGACCCACGGGGCAGCTGGTGGTGGAGGGACCCATTGTTCCAGAAGGATCCGCTGCTGTGCTGGGGAGGCTGTGCACAGGCAGGCGGTGCTGGGAGCACCACGGCCACTTGTGACTTCAGCTTCGTACGTTATTTCTCCCGGGAAGTGAAGACACTAATCGGGACGCTGTCCATGCCGCTGGGAAAGGCGGGTGTCACCCGACAGGGTCGCCAGCGCGTGACCAGACTGCGCAAGTGCGGCGCTGGCAGGTCGCTCTGGGAGAGGCACGTCTGGGTCCTGTCTCCAGGGCCCGACGGCTGTTCTCCAGGGAACAGCACGCTTGGGCAGCCTGCCCCGAACCCGCCGCCTCTGGCTCTCACTAAAAACGGACCCTGCTTTGCAGCCGACTTCCGCGTCGCTGCCTCCGTGAAGGCTGTAATTATTTTGTTCCAGAAGGAAGCTGAGGCCTGTAATTCCAAGGCTGCCACGGGGGCTCAGGCCCCGGCCCCCTCCTGGCTCCTGCAGCCGTCCCCGCACCTCCCCGGCAGCGAGGTAGGCGGGCGGGCGGGCGGGGCCGGGCACGGGAGGCGCCAGGGCGGCTCTTCCAGGGGCCCCCGGTGCCTGGGGTGGTGGGGCGGCCCCCGCCCGCCGGTGCCTGCAGAGTGAGCGCCGCCCTCCCCTGCTGAGATGCCAGCGCTGCACTGTGGGCGCCCACACGGCCTCCTCGGACCCCTGCCAGGCCAAACACGGGCTTTGGTGCCCCTGGACAGGGACCTGCCACAGGGTCAGAGGATCTGAGGGTGGACAGGGTGGGTCCCGCGCATCAGGCCACTCTCTCCGGGTGCCCAGAGTCGGTGGCGGGTCTGGGGCTGCGGGTCTAGTCCGTGCTCGTCAAGCCCAGGCGGTGTCCACCCTGGGTTCTGTCCCCCGTCGGTGATCGTTTCGCTGGATCTCTTCCTCGCTGGGGGTTCAAAGTGCTGCCGTCGGCTGTGTTTGCTCGCCAGAGTTATTCCGAAGAAGAGCTGGCTCTGCGCCCTCACGCTCTCGCCTGCAGAGTCCACAGAAGCGGCAGACCCCACGGGCCCCGCCCTGCAGAGGGCCGGTGGGACCACCCACACACACACTCGTGTCTCCCTGGACTCGGGTGTCTGTTGCCTTGTCTGATGGTTTCGACCCAGCCCATGTTCCCTGATGCTCAGACCGTCCCATCACGAGTCAGCTGGCTCTGGCCGGCTCCCAAGGGCTGTGGCCACCTCACCTCCTGCCACGTCCTCCCGGCCACGCTGTGCGTTTGCCGACTCGGATCTGGGAGCAGCCGCTTCCCGTGGAGGCTCCTCCGGAGGGACCGGCCTGGGTGCTGGGGACACTCGCGGCTCCTGGGCTCCCTGTTGTTTCTGAGCCTTTGAAGTCACAGAGCTGGGAATTACTTTTATTTTCCTTATCCCCAAAATCTTGGCTCTTAACGATACTAGCATAATTACTGGTTTTTTGTATGTAAAAGTTGATATATGTGTGACATCGTATGTTTTTCTAAATAATATTTATGCTATATGATAATACTTTATGATACAATGTAACAGTTTCAGGATGACAGCCCTACCACTAGCTCCCACTGAGGAGTGGTGGCTGCTAATGTCACCCGTGGGGGACCTGGGAGAAGAGTCTGGATGTCCTTGCGGATGGTTTTGTCCTGGGACCGGCCCTGTGGGGCTCGTGTCGCGTTCTGGTGTTTCAAAGTCACTGAGGCAGCTCCTCTCCCTGCGGCTGAGTCATGACCTCAAAACACAGTTAGGCTCCTCTGTCTCATGTGCTTCCATTTTTAGAGATTCCTGAGTTTTTTTAAAACCTCATTGTGTTTTATGATTCCGTGGACGTTTCCACGGCTCCACCGTGGCCTCGGGTCCACGTTCTGGTTCTTGTGTGATTCTCACAGAAGAGAGACGCACCCGCCCCTCAGGCACCAGCAGCACACGCCTGCCTCCCCCACCCCATGGAGATGGCGCTTCCTCACTGCCCCCGTGCTCGGGGCGTCTGTGGTCTCTGGCTGTCCAGGCTTTTCTGTGGCAGCCGTGGTCTGCGGGCGTGAGCTGCAGCTGTCTCAGCTGTGGAAAAGTCGTGGCTGGGCAGGGAGGGGCCAGCATCCTTAGGCCTGGGGGACAGGGAGACAGAGGTGGGTGAGTCTGAGACTCCCACCCGTGCCCAGGCTAGGGGTCCGAGGGCTCCAGTTCCTGAGGACGCCTGTGTCCTGGGGTTCCCTGTGCCCGGGAGCTAGCCCCGGGGACAAGGGCTTCCCGGTGAGGTAGGACAGACACTGAGTGGCTGCCGGTTCTGCTCAGGCCTTTGAATCAGCGATTCTTCTGCCGGAGAGGGAAGCTGTCCCCACGGGCCACTGCCCTTGAGTGGGACAGGAAGGGCTTGGGCCGGGGGGCTGCCCCTCCCTGGGCTGTGGGGCTTTGTTCTCACGAGGTGGCGGTGGATGGGTGTTCAACGACGTTCCCACAGGCCGCGCTGCTGTTGGTGGGGAGGAACTGGACAGTTTTAATCATCTCCCGGCGCGGTTTCTTCGCGGCATGCGTGGGTGCCTTTGATGTGAGCCCCTTTCAAAGCCTCACATTCTCGATTAGAAAGCGGAGGGATGAGCTGTTCCAGGTGTGGCTGTGACACCACCGCCCCCCCCCAGAGCCAGCGGCATCTGTCGTGGTCCCTGGTGCCTGGCACGCAGCCCTGGCAACCCCAGGGGTTTGGAGGGGACCCCAGGGCACAGGGACACGGAGGTGTCTGTCCGGCCCGGACCTCTGTCGGCTCATGGGCTGGGGTGGGCCAGACTGGCTGTCACGACGGTGACATTTGTGTGACTGGATCCGATTCGGGCCAACTCTCCTCACAGAGGGTCGTTCCTCTCGCCACGTGGGATCCGTGGGCTGGAGGGAGTTTCTTCCGGGACCGAGAGCGCGAAGCCTTGCGGTTTTGACGCGTTGCCACGTGGCTTCAGCCAGGCGTCTCTGCTACGGTCTGGCAGGTCTTGGGGAGCTGCTGGGTGGGGACGGAGTTGGGGCCTCAGTGAGCCACCGGGCTGCGGGGGTTGCGGGGTCGTGGGGTGTGTCCACATTTAGGGACCGTGTGGACTCCACAGGCAGAGGCTCCACCTGCTGAACTGCGTTTTCACGTGACTGTCTCTGCCGCAATCGGCTGCTCCGTGGATGTGGTTCTCCTCTGAGCCTCACTCTCCTCCTGGACCCGAAGCATCGAGGTTCCCCAGTTCTATGGACTCTGGACTTTCCGTTGTTGCTCCGTGTGCACGGACACATGTGCACACACAAACACAGGCACATGCATGCACGTAAACACACATGCACACACTTCCTCACTCAAACACACATGCTCCTGCATACTCACGCACACAGGAACCTGGGCACTCCTGTCCCCACACGTGTGCACACATGCACACCCATGCACATGATTTAGGCATGTCCTTGCTGTGGGTGCAGAGTGCACCGGGTGGGCCTGCCTGCCGCGGGTCGATGGGTCTCTTTGGCGGGGTCCTTCAGGAGGTCTTCCTGGTGGTGTCTGGCGAGGATGCCGTCCCCACGGCACACCACGTCACGGGCGTGGCCCTTCTGGAGATGCTGGGAACATGTGATGTCCGTCGTCTGTGGCTCCTCAGCTCTCGGCCGCGGTACTGGGAGCTGGGGGCTCCACTGGGCATGGGTGGTTGTGACTGAGTTCCTGAAGCAGCGGGGGGCCACGGGAGCCAGGGCATGGGGACCACCCTGACTCCGCCAGCCTGGGACACAGGAGGTGACTGTCACCATGCCAGGTCTAACCCTGAGTTTTCGATCCGTTCTGCTGCCATCACGGCTGGTGGCCTGTTCTGACCTTTGGGGTCCCGACCCACTTAGGCAGAGGCGGGCACAGTCGCCTCTTCCTCCCCTCCCGGTGCGGCCGCTCGCGTGGTGGCATCGTGGCTCTGGGACTAGAGCTCCGTGTGCCGAGCTCAACTGCGGGCAGCCCACGGTGGGGGACATGTCCTTGGGCCTCCTCACCCCTCAGCCCCAGGGTCTCCTCGGTGCCATCCCTACATCCACCCGCCCTGCTGCCCGGCGGCCAGGGCGGCCTCCTGCTGGAAGGTCTGGGAAGGCCCGTGTCCCCACCGGGACCAGGGTGGTCCCCGAGAGAATTCCTGGGCCTGTGTCTGCGGAGGGGCTGCCAGTGGGTCCCAGGCATCCGAGCACCCCCCAGCTGTGTGGGGGGCCGTGCGGCCTGGGGATCTGACCCCCCGCGTGGGGCCGGCACATGGGGAGCCCAGCATAGCAGCTGCTTGGGGGTCAGTGCCGGTTCCTCCATGAGGACCACCTGCCTCCCGTGCCTGGTTAGACGGGTCTGGGAACGGCCTTGGTTCTGGTTTCGCATTGTGGTTAGATGCTCCTGAGCACAGTTTCTTTCCATTTCACTTTTATTTTTGTCAACATTGTATATGTTCAAATTTTAAAAGTCCACAGTAATGTAGAGGATATCATGAAACATGTATCTTCATGTTTCCAAATGATGTACTTACCCTGCTGTTTCTTGATTCTTGATTTTTCAATCTAGACATTATTTACGGGATTTTTCCTGTGGGAGATGAAGCTTTTGCCGTCTTACAATCCCCTGTCCTCAGCCACTCGGACCCACGAGCATAATTTT
This sequence comes from Lepilemur ruficaudatus, assembly GCA_963574885.1. Classification (NCBI taxonomy): domain Eukaryota; kingdom Metazoa; phylum Chordata; class Mammalia; order Primates; family Lepilemuridae; genus Lepilemur; species Lepilemur ruficaudatus. The sequence continues at coordinate 27,313 of CAUYRT010054686.1, forward strand.
TGGCTAAATCAAGATGGGTGTTTATATCAGCAGGTGTGGCCTGTCCACGCAGGTAACTGTGAAGGTGTAGACGTGTTGACTCTGCTCTCTGCAGAGTTGGTCTTTGCCCCATTTGTTGTCTGCTTGGTCTCACAGTCTTGTCCCTCACCTCTCCCCAGCGCAGAGGGAGGAAGCTCTCGGTGCGTGAGACACGTTGGGGATTTGCTGCTGCTGCCTCAGCAGACTTCTCCCAAACACAGTGGCTTGAAATAACGCAGATACGTTGTTCCTCATGATTCCGTGTGTTCGCTGGGCAGTGGTGCTGGCTGGGCTGGAGCGTCCGAGTGGGTCCACTCACCTGCCCATGCCTTGGCCGGGGCAGCTGGAGCTGGCCAGGGCCCCTCACACACACACATGCACACGTGCTCTCACGCACATGCAAACACATACTGACACACATACACATGCAAACCCAGACCTACACACAACGCACAAACACATAACACAAACACACATGTGCACATACACATGCAAACATATTCACATACACACATGCTCATGTACTCTCACACATATGCATACACACATGCAAGCACACTCACAAATAGGTACTCACACATACATATACACATGCAAACACACACCTACACACAACACACAAACAACACAAACACACATGTACACATGCACATGCAAACACATATTCACATACACACATGCTCATGTACTCTCACATGCATACACACACACGCAAACACACACAAATATGCACTCACACATACACACATGCAAACACATGTATATACACATACATACTCAAACACACACCTACACATACACACATGCACACAAACCCATATCACTCACACGAATATGCACACTCATACACACATGCACATGCAAACACACAGAAAACACATGCATGCATTGCAAACACGCATATATACTCTCATACACATTTGTAGACATGCAAACATGCACACACATACATACTCATGCACATGCACTCATACACACATGCACACATGCCCTCACGCACATGCAAATACACACTGACACACATACACATGCAAACACATACCTACACATAACACACATGTGCACACACACATGCAAACATTCACATACACACATGCTCATGTACTCTCACACATATGCATACACACACATGCAAGCACACTCACAAATATGCACTCACACATACATATACACATGCAAACACATACATACACACATACATACTCAAACACACAGCTACACATACACACATGCACACAAACCCGTAACACTCACACGAATATGCACTCTCATACACACATGCACATGCAAACACACACGGAAAACACATGCATGCATGTGCAAACACGCATATGTACTCTCATACACATTTGCAGACATGCAAACATGCACACACATACACACTCATGCACATATGCACACTCATACACACATGCACACACAAACACATCATGCATATGTAAACACGCATTCTCATACACATTCACAGACACACACAAACATACACACATGCACACACATACACACTCATGCACATGCAAACATCATGCATATGTAAACACACATGCATTTGCAGACACACATACATACATGCACACACATGCACACTCATGCACATATGCACCCATACACACATGCACACGCAAACGCATCATGCATATGTAAACATGCATGCATTCTCATACACATTTGCACACACACAAACACATGCACACACATACACACTCATGCACATATGCACACTCATACACACATGCACACACAAACACATCATGCATATGTAAACACATATGCATTCTCATACACATTTGCAGACACACACAAACACATACATACATGCACACACATACACACTCATGCACATATGCACACTCATACACACATGCACACACAAACACATCATGCATATGTAAACACACATGCATTCTCATACACATTCACAGACACACACAAACACAGACACACATACATGCACACACAAACACACATACACACACACTCTCTCGCAAACATACACATACACCCCCAGGGCCTCTCCTCATGCCAGCTGGGTTCCCACACAGTGTGGTGGTCTCGGGCTGTAGGAATCCTCCTGTGACAGCTCAGGGCTTCCACACGCAAAGCCAGAGCCCCAGCTGCCCTCCCGGCTGGGCCTGGAACTGGAGGCCTCACTGGTGCCGCTCTGGTGCTCAGAGCGAGTCCCGGGGGGTCGCCGCCACTGCTGGTGGGAGGGGCGGCAGGGACTTGGGGGTCTTGGGCCTGTGCCCTGCGCTCTGCTGGCCCCTCCCTGCCCCACTCACTGCGCAGGCCAGCAGGTGGAGAATTCGGTTGGTGGATTCTGGGCTCTTTTCCCCAAAGCTCAGCTACCTTCTTCAGGGCCCAGGGTCAACCCAGAGTCACTGCTGGGACGACTATGCCCGGTCGGGTCTGCCTGCCTGGGGTGACCAGACAGAGGCCTGTGTGGGGTAGGGCGTGTTGGAAGCAGGGCTGGCGCCCGGGGCTCCGCTGCAGCCTGGGGAGGAAATCTCCCCTCTCCCAGCCAGGGACCCCCTCCCAGGCACATGTCCGGTGGGTGGAGGCTGGGCGTCCCCCAGGCCCAGGCACAGGGCTGCGTCTCTGCCGGGGGCTGTCTGCACCGTGGGGTTCCCACCTTGAGTGCCCGGGGGAACCAGAGCAGCAGCTCCTCCCAGCACTGTCGGGCGGCTGGGCTGCTTCCGTCCTGCGGTCCCGGCCCTGCACCATCCGGGAGCCGCCACTTCCGCAGCACGGCTGGCCGTGGCGCCAAAAGGCCTGGGCACCAGGGGAGCGCAGAGGGCCTTGGGATCCCTGGCGAGCCTCAGAACCTGAGGGAGACAGCTCTGGAGACCCGAGGTGGGCACCCTGGCCCGGTACTCTGACCCCGAGGGGCTTGTCCCCTAGCACTTGACCCCAAGGTAACCTCTCCCCTTTTTTGTTTCCCCCAAGGTCGCTGATGATGAGGGCATGGCTGTTGACCTGGAGCCTCTGACCTCCGTCCGAGGGACCCTTGTGGCCGGCTGCGTGCAGGAACACGCCAGACACGGTGGTCAGCCGGCACGAGGCCACCAGCGGAGCAGGTGTCCAGGGAGGGCCCGGTCATGGCAGCTCCTCTAACGGAATGTGTTTATTCCCGTGACACAGACTTCAGCTTTCTGGGTTTTGGAAGTGGCCGGAACTCAGTGCCAAGCTCGCTGCTGCTGCTTCATGGCTGGGGCACGGCAGCCCCCAGGCTGGGTGGCCCTGGAGAGGGACAGGGCCACCACCTGGCCTCAGCAGGCTGCTGGCGGCAGCTGTGCCTGGGCCACCCACAGGCTTCAGGAAAACCAAATTGCACGTGTGGGGTTCTCCTCCCAAGCCCCGGGGTGAGGGGTCTCTGTGCACTTGAGTGTGGGGTGGCCCCCCCACCTCTCCTTCCATGTCACCCCCGGGCTCCCAGCGCGGCCTGCAGGGCCACCTTGTCCCCGAGATGCTGCTACAAGTGACCCGTTGTGTGTGGAGGATGAGGGGCTGTCACTCTGAAATCAGGCTTGAACATTAAAAGGAAAACAAACTTGCTCTGCTGTCCATAAGTGAGTTCCTTTTGCTCCTTTTTGTCACGCTAAAGACCAAAAAGAAAAAAGAAAGAAAAGAACAAAAAGAAAATTAATCTTTCCTTTCTCAGTTTACGTGCAAAGAATAGAAATCTGGGGGTGCTCCGGGCTCTGTGGCTGGTTCACACCGTGCCGGGCATTCATTCCTCACTGTGGGGGGAGCCAGAGTCCCTTGGTGGGGAAGGGAGGCCCCGCCCTGCCCCTTGCGTCCCTGTCACCCTGGGACGCTGGCCGGCTGCCCCGTGCTGCTGCTGCTGCTCTGGGAGGGACGTGGGTCTGGGTCGCCCTGTTTCAGGGCCCCACCGTGGCTTCCTGGTTGACGCCTGTGCTTCCTGGGGAGAGACGGCCCCTCCGCACACGCACACGGGTCCTCGCGCTTTGTTCCCTCTCCGGGAGCCGCTCACCCCTGGGTTTCTTGGTCTGCTCTTCAGAGCCAAGGGCCATCCCAGAGGTGACAGCTTTGCTAGAACATACTGTGTTCTAAGGACACCGCTGTCCTCAGCGTGCAGGGACAATGGCTGTCTCGAGGGCCCACCCCAGGGACAGGTTCCCCGTGGTCTGGCTTGATGGTGTGGGTGGGGTGGGGGTCTCAGGCTTGCTCATGGCAGCAAAGCCCTTTCCTCAACCAACCAGCCCAGATTTCACCGCGGTCCAGCCGCGGGGCCCTGAGACCTTCCAGGGCCTGAGTCCTGGGAACCACTGGATGACCGTGGGGAAGGGGCCTCACAGAGCCCAGCCCGGGGGCTCCCTCCCAGGCTCGCAGCAGCCCCTGCTGTCCTGCCCACATGGGTCCCCGGTGGGGTCTGAGCGCTGAGCTCCCGGCTGCCCAGGTCCTGCCTGTCGGAGCCCCACATGCTCACCTCTGGGTGCTGCCTGGATTTGGGGGGGTGCTGCGGCAGAGGCGGCAGGGCGCCCTTTGCAAAGCCTGGCGAAGCTCCTTCATGAATCTGGTGTCTCACGCAAGGAGCAGGCCTCACCCTGCAGACAAAAGGCCACATTTGCTCCCAGTCTGTGGCACTCAGGCCTGCGCCCAGTCCCTGCAGGGGACCCGCACCCCAGCCCTCAGTCTTCAGCCCTGAGGTCCTGCGAGGCGAGTGGGGTCGGCTGCCACAGCCACACTGCGGCCAGGAAGGGGCTGCACCTGGTCCTCAACCGCTGCACCTCTACCCAGGGGCTCCCCAGGGAAGGACTCCTGCTCCCGGGCTGGCTTGGGCCAAAGGGACTGAGCCCTCAGGCCTGGGGGACACACAGCCGAGGACAGACGTCAGCTGTGCTGGGGCTGAGGCAGGGGAGGCTCGTGTCCTCGGCAGCGGATGTGTGCACTCAGCAGACTGCGGCATCCACACACGCTGTCTGCAAGAGAATTCTGCATCTTCAGGAACTGCCGAGTGGCACCTGCCTGGGCCCCGGCGTGGGGAGGAGTGACGTCCCCTTGCTGGGAATGAAAGGAGGAGGCACAGCCAGCGTGTGAGCACCCCCACCCTGGTCCCTGGCAGGCAGCCAGGGGAGGGCTGGCCCTGCACCCTGCTGAGAGTGTCTGTGGCACACACCTCCTCCAGCCCTGGCCGCCTGAGCGGGTCCTGGCTGTGTGACCCTCAGGTACTGGGGCCATGGGGGGCTGAGGACACCCAAAAGCATGGGGGAGGGGCCGTTCCCTTCCAGCCACCCTGCTGGGGCCCCAGGGCCCAGAGGATGTGAGGGGGGCCTGCAGTGGGTCTGCCCCGGGTGCACGGCCTTCACCAGGACAGTGGTTCTGAGCAGGGTGCCTGGACCTCACCTGCTGACCTCGTCTGGGCCCAGGAGGGCTGCACGTGGCACCATCCCTCCAGACTGAACCGCGAGCCCCGCCTGGGAGTCCGACGGTGGGCGTGGCTGTGGCTGCCCTGAGAAGCCCTGGGGAATCCCTGGAGCTCTGGTCCTGTGGGATGACCTGGGAAAAGGTCCCTGGACACGGCAGTGCACTGCCGCTCTCGGAGATTCATGCCCCCCCCAGCAGGCCCAAGGCTCAGAGGGGTCCTGGAATTAAAAACAAGATAACCAGGGCCCTACGTGGACGCCCCAGGGCTGGACCTGTCCCTCCCTCAGCAGGCCCCTCGTGACCACTCCTATTCCTGATGTCACCTGTTACTGCTCAGAAACGCGCTCTGGCCACGCCCACACCATGCAGGGCCACACCTACACCCGCTCTGGAGGAGCTGGACCCGCTCCCTGCCCACCCACCCCGGGGGAGGCAGAGGCCTTGGCAGCGCCCACGGCCCCGCGCATGGCAGACGGTAATACTTCCTCAATTCTAATGAAAAGTGAGGGCAGTTGTTAAATGTCTTTCTGTCTTTGGCTGTTTCTTTAAGCAGCAAATTAATCGCGTGTTCTTGTCAGTTCGATTTCGCTGCAGCGTGGCCCTGGTCCCAGCCCGGCTGACGTCCAGGTGGGACATCTGGGTGCCCTGGTGCCCTCAGCACTGGCCTCAGCCCCTCTCGGGGGGGTGCGCAGCCCCCACCACGCAGCAGCGCTGGAGACGGCCCTGGCACAGCAGCTACAGGAGTGGGTGGAACCTGCCCCAATGGTGGGCCTGGGGCATCCGAGCTCAGCAGGCCCCGATCTGGACGGTGGAGGCTGGACCCTATCCAGGTCCCCACCCAGCCAGCCTGCGCCCTGCCCTGCTCTAGGCTTCACGAGAGCAGACCCAGTGCGGCCTCCTGGTGCCCCCGAGTCAGGCCCCACGGTGCTCACCACCCCCATTTAGCGGGGCACCCCAGAGGGGTGGTCAAGGCAAACTCTGGCTCCTGCTCTTCTAGCTACTCTCAGCCTGGGGGAGGAGGAACTGGAGGAAGTACCTGGGGGAGGGGTTTGGGGGAGGGACCTGGGGGAGGGATGGGGGGGGCCCTCTCCAGGGACACTGGCCTCTGGCCTGGCCTGGGGTGCAGCTGTCCTGCTTGCTGGACTCTTCCACGTTGGGCTGCTTGTCCCAGGTCCTCCTCCCAGGTGGCCCTGTTTCTGCCAGCCCCCTCCCCGAGGCCCCCATCTGCAGGAAAACTGGGGTGGCCGAGCCTGTGGCGGGCTCCTGGAGCCAGAGCCACCACCTGCCTTCTGGGCCTGGGCTCTGGGTCTGTGCTGTACGGGGCCGTGTGAGACTGGGGGGCCCAGCCCCCAGCACTGATGGGTCTGCCTCTCCTCTTGGCCTGGCCCAAGCCCCCCAACACACTAGGCCCCCAGCTCGGGCCCCTGCACACCCCTTGGGGGCCCCAAAGCCCTGGCCCTCCCAGGGCGGGTAGGAGAGCTGTCGGGGAAGAACAGATGTGTACAGAGTCCTTGCTGCAGGCTGGGGACATCTTGCAGCTGGGGAGCCCGAGGCTGGGGGACCATGGCTGGCTCCCGGTCCCCCATCCACCAGGTTTAAGGACCCCAAAGTCCTGGACGTGCCCAGATCCTGCCGGGAGCCCAGCTGGTATGTCCTTCTCTGCAAGGTTTCTTCTGCTCTGATTATAAAATAACCCCTGTTGGTGGCAGAAAATTAACAGAATAAAGAAAAGCGAAAATGAAAATTTCCAGCAGTCTCCCACCTGCCGCGGGCCTTTCGCATGTTTCTTCCTGGTGAGTTTCTGGGCTCACAGATGTGTTGCAGGCTGGGCTCGTGCCTCCCGGGCAGCTCTGTGCCCAGCGTCCCACGCCCCCCGCACCCCACATCCTGGGGCGCTGCTCCCCCGTGCCCTAGATCTGGGTGCTGGCGGCTGCCTGGCGTCAGGGGCACCTCAGCCCTGCTGGACACACTGGGGCAGCCCCTGCAGGCCAGCAGCCCCAGCCCCACCTCCCCCAGGCCCGGGAGGAACAGACAGGCCCTGCCACTGGCGGAAGGCGCTGTCCTCATCTGCCTGGGAGGGTTAAGGTCCGCTGTGTCTAAGGAGCCGTCAATCCTCAGCAGGAAGTAAGGGGACAGCGGGGGCTCCCTGCCCCCCTCCAGGGCTGACTTCCTCCCCTGCCCAGCTTCTCTGCGGCGCGCTCCTCTCTGGGCTGGGGAGCCAGGTTGGCTGCGCCCTGCCCGGCCTGTGGGGCCCTGGGTCCAGGCACTGCTCCTGCACTGTGGCTGATAGCTGTCACCAGGCCTGTCCCCTTCCTGCCTCACCCTGCCAGGAGCACCGGGGCACCCAGCCTCGGCCCTGGCTGGTTTATTTTTAGCTCTGGCCGCACCTGATGCCACCATCAACCTTTCCCCTGAGGATCAAGCATCTGTAGGAGGCGGTGAGGCCCCCAGGCCTCTCCCATGGCAGCCAGCGCCCCGAACACCAGCAGAGGCAGGGGCTCCCCGTGATTCCATGGCTGGTCAGGCACCGCTGACCACTCAAGGGGGGCGGGGCAGTGGGGGCTTCCTTCCTTCCTGGGTGTGGCTGGGGGTGGGGCCCAGGGGCCTAGAGCCTGGGGGTGGGGTCCAAGGAGCCCCACCGAGGGAGCTGGGGGCTGAGGGGGATAAGGTGCTGGAGGGGTGCCCCAAGGGAGCTGGGAGGACCAGGAGCAGGTCTGGCAGGGCTGGGGTGTTGCCCTGGCATCTGGGTGCAGAACTGTGGCCAGCGGCCCCCACCTACCTGAGGCCTGGGCAGGTGGGACCCCCCCAGGCAGCTTGGCAGGAGGGGACCGTCCCCCTCAGGGAGGAGACAGCTTCAGGACCTGGGGCCTGCTTTGGGGAAGACCCGTGCAAGTCCCCAAGGCTCTGCCCAGGCCAAGGGCCCTGTCCCCCGGGAGGTGTGTCCCCTGTCCTGCCAGCCCGGCCCGGTGGAGGCTGTGGTGGGGCAGGAGAGGACAGTGCCCACAGCCCCGCACGGGCCAGGGGAGCTCCTAGCTGCGGGTCACTGCAGTGAAGACCGCCCAGCCGCTGGGTCCCTAATCTGCGTGGATACAGTTTCAAGCGTGAATTTCTCCTAATGGTCATTTGTCACAGAATAGCCTTAATGATTTTTTGAGGCCCCTGCAGTGTGATTTCGGGGTGAGGATTCACGGCAGACAAGCGACAGGAATCCGGGAAGCCCTTAGTGAGGTGTAGCTCACATGCTGTTCAACCCACCCTTGTAAGGAGCGCGGCTCCGTGGTTTCAGTGTTGCACAGACGTGTGCGACGTCCCCACGGCCTCCTGCAACCTTTCCTCACCTCGGGGGAGACTCCGCCTCTCAGAGTGGCACGGCCGCCACTCAGCCACACTCCGCCTCTGGGGACCTGCCTGTCCTGGACGTTTCACAGAAAAGGAGTCGTGTAACGCGGTTGTTGTGTCCGGCCTTGATGTTCTCAAGGTTCTCCCTGCGGCAGCAGGTGTCCACGGTTATCCCTGTTTGTGGCTGAGTAATGTTCCACGGCCACACTGTGTGGTCCATCGGTCCGTCGGTGGACATTCGGGCAGTTTCTGCCTTTTGGCTGCTGTGAACATTCGTGTAAAGCTGAGTGCAGATACATGTTGTCATTTCTCCCAGGTGCACGCCTGAGAGCGCCATGGCCGCATGCCACGGGCCATGAGGATTTTGCCATCTTCAGGAAGGTGTCATGGCTGTGATTTGCGACACGTGAGGCACTGAGCTTCTGGCCCTGGCCATCCTGGGACATCAGCCGTGTTTTCTGCCTCAGATACGACTTTGACGGGCCCCTCTGCTCGGGCAGCGCTCGGCTCCCACCCCCACGCCCTGGGGCTGTCAGCGGGGTGGGGACCCCCGATGGGAGGCGCACAGTCCCCCAGGGGAGGCCTGGCCAGCGACCCCGGCACCCAGCTGCTGCTGCGCTGTGCAGAACCGCCTGTCTGGGCAGCCGTCTTGTGTGGCTGCTCTGGCCCCGTGGGATGGTCGCTAACCGGTGGCTGCCCACGTGGGAGCCCTGCTGGCCCCATCAGGCTGAGGCTGGGGGGAGACCCCCTCTGGAGACCCCCTCCCACAGCCTGTCTGCAGCAGGGTGGGTTGGCGTTCAGTGGGGCAGCCCTGGGAGCCCCAAAGCCCGGCAGGGGCTCCCCAGGCCAGAGCCGGGGTCACCTGAGCCCCATGCACCTGAACCAGTTCATGTCCCCGCAGCACCTCTGGGGAGCCACCGTCGCCTCACACGTTGTCTTCCCTGGCCTGAGATTCTAGTGCACCCGGCGTGGTCTCTCATGAGCACGACGGGCTCATCTCATGGGTGCAAACGTTCTGTCCTGCGACCGCCGCGCAGCGCAGCTCCTAATTGGCAACGTGTCCCCACAGAGAACACGGCGCTTCCGATCCTCTCTCTGGCTCCCGTGTTGTGCGTTTCTGCCCAGAAATATTTAATGTGTGAAATTCAAACGCCAAACATATTAGCTGTAAGCAGACTGATCATTTAGCGCGATTGTTGAATCTGGCTCTGAGATTTCGAAATGGGGGAAGATCCTATCGGAGTCTGTGTCTCAGGCAGACGACTGGGTGTTTCTTTCGCAGGAAAGTGCAGCTCTTCCTCCGGGGACCTGTGGCTGAGTTCGCATTTGCTGGGAGTGGAAATGGCTTTGCCCACCAAGGCGGGCCTAGCATGTTCGCAGGTGTTGCCTATTGGTGGAGGCAGTGGTCTGTTTCCAGAAATGAGCTGTTAGGGTTAGTGACTCGGAATGTAACGGCCGGCATAAAACCGCGTGTGCATTCAGAATGGGAAACATTCAGGTTAAGGAAGAATTTCAGATTCTCACAGCCGGCAACGGACCATCCCAAGCATGCCATGGAGTGGAGCCGCACGCCAGCGCCTGGCACGCATGTGCGTGTGTGAGCCCACGTGTGTGGGGGGTTCTGTCGATGCTGAATTGCACTGTCAGTGAGATGGTCCTTCCTTGCAGGCCACCCCCAGAGGGGCCACTGCCCTGTGGCTATAACTGGACCTGGGTCTGCAGCCGGAAGTCCCGCCCTGTCCCCAAGGCAGAGGTGGACACTCTCCACGTCCTGGCCGCACGGGCTGTCCGTCCGCTGGGGAGGGGCCCGGCCGGCCTGAGCATGGGCCGCTGTCCCCTTTGGCAGCCTGGGGATACTTTTGTGATAATTAATAGACTTGAAAGCTCAATAGAGTTTATTTCTTGGAGCAGCGTTTGGTTTACAGAGAACCGAGTTCCCGCGCCCTCGCCCAGGCTCCCGTATGTCCAGCGCCGGCGCACCGTGTCGGATCTGGTCGATGAGCGGTGTTGATGCCATGTTCACACCGGGGCTCACTCCTGGTGTCCTACAGACGAGCACTTTCGACAAATGCACAGTGACGGGTGTCCAAGCCGCAATGTCACGTGGAACCCTCTGTGATCTACTATACAGTATGGTTTTCAGTGAATAAAAACACACAAGACCACAAAGGAAACCAGTTACAGTGAGGCGGTTGCCGAAATAGTAACCAAGCAGATGGGCGAGTGTCACAGTTGCTCCACGCTGACTGGACGAGGGGACCCAGCGTCCACGGCCCGGTGGTGTCGAGGTTGTGTGGACAAGTTTGAGGTGTCTGCAGAGCTGCACAGTGACACCAACACATCTGTGTTTCCTGCTAGACCAGCTTTCCTGATGCTGAATGTCGCTTGGAGCTGAGTGAAAATAGGGCTGTCATTTTTTCTTGTCCAAGTTCACAGACCCCCTGAGTTAAGGATCTCTGCTCCAAAAAAGCCCTGGACACTGAACGAAAAGAACCTGCACCAACAGGGAGGGGAGACAGGTCTTCGAAACAGGCACGTTGTTTTCAGAACCTCTCCTGTTGCCAGTAGCTGCGCGGGTTCCGGCTGCTCTGTGTGCACAGTGGTTCAGAGTGAGTTCAACGACTGCACAGTGACAGAAAGCGGGTTAAGCGGGAGAAGTTGATTAGGCTTTGCGTGAGGCAATGCAATTAACGCCCGTCCACACAGCAGCACAGCGAGTGCCTGTCAGTGTCCCCCGTGACTGGGAGGGTCACTGCCGAGAGCCGGGAGAGGCTGGAGAGCAACAGCCTGCAGTGCCGGGTGTCCAGCAAGTGGCAGGGGCAGTGCTGGATGCAGGCTGCAGGCCCAAAAGGTTAGGTGCAGGTGAGCCACCACCACCACCATCATCTTCACCACCATAATCCTCATCATCACCATCGTCTTCATCATTAGTATCACGATCCCAGTCATCATCATCACCATAAGCTTTATCACCATCAAGATCACCATCATCTTCATCATCAGCGCCATGATCACCACTCTCATCTTCATCATCACCATCATCATCAGCACCGTCATCACCACCATCATCACCACCATCTTCATCATCAGCACCATGATCACCACCATCACCACCATCTTCATCATCAGCACCATAATCACCACTGTCATCATCATTGCCACCGTTGTCATAACCATTGTCATTAACGCTGTCACCATCACACTCGTCATAGCTTCCTTGCATGCCCCTGTGTGCCAGGCTCCCTGGAAGGGGCTGGGCTGGTGAGGCGTGTTCCTGGAGGACCAGCCGCTAGCACCACGCCACAGACAAGTCCTGCAGAGCAGCTGTGGCCTGGGCCTGGGCCAGCTCATGTCCTGTAGCCTCGGGAAACGTGTGTGGTGTGGACCGACACACAGTTCGGCGGAGGGGAGAATACCGCCATGGAGAGGGTGGGAGGGTCCCTGTGGGTCTGGAGGGAAGGGAGCCTCGGCAGCGTGGCCCTGAGAGCTCTGCACCCTCGGGGACACGGCCTAGTTGGCTTCGGTCCAGGCCACGCGGCTGCCCTGGGTCTCAGCTCTCGCTCTCCCACCCCCTGCCCACTCATCCCATTTTCTGCCCCAGTTGTTTTGACCTCCTTCTGCCAAGCACCACAGATGTCCCCTTCCCTCCTCAGGGATCCCAGAACTTGAGGCAAGCCTGGGTGGCCATGCCTGAGCTCAGAGCAGGCACCCTGACCACCCATTAATCCCGGCCCTGGATACAGCAGGGAAGCAGAGCTGGGACCTGGGTGGCCTATCCTGGTTCCAAGGCAGGGTCAGGCTCTGGCAGGCTAGGACTGGAATGTTAACCTCTGCCCCAGGAGCTCAGCTAGCTGTCCTTGTCCCTTCTGTGGTGGCCACCACCCACTCCACAATGGGGCCTGGGTCCGGGCTAAGGGGCCACTGGGAAAGGGTGTGCTGGAGGCCCTGCCGTGGGCAGGATTGGGCGTGCTGGAGACCCTGCCCTGGGTGAGAGAGATCAGGTGTGCTGGAGACCCTGCCCTGGGTGAGAGAGATCAGGTGTGCTGGAGACCCTGCCCTGGGTGAGAGAGATCAGGTGTGCTGGAGACCCTGCCCTGGGTGAGAGAGATCAGGTGTGCTGGAGACCCTGCCCTGGGT